>MJUT01055631.1:352107-371727 GCA_002080005.1 Gigantidas platifrons | reverse complement strand
TATATATATGGTTAACATATATCAGTGGTTTTCGTGGGTACGCCGGTTTCGAAAAATGATCGCCACGGTTAATTGAAATAGTGTTGAAGTTGGCATTAAACCGTAAGACAATGTTGTTCTTAAGCCATCTTTTTAACACACAGAGATATATACATATGTGTATGTATGCCGAATGATAAAGCAGTTGTTAATGCTTACTGATAATCAACACTGTATATAAAAGCAGATGTCTTTGCGTTGGCAACAAGCAACTGCCTAGTTTTCCTGTCATAATGCAGTGCCGTAGGTTTGTCAAGTCTATCTGCTTTCGACAACAATGTTATGTGCTCCTTCCCATCAGGAGATATTACGATAACATTGGTTGAAATGGCACCGACCACATATACATTTCCATAATCATCAACATCGATATAACGTGGTACTTTCAAAACAGATGTATCTGTAAATGTCCATAATATGGTGCCGTTGATATCGGAGCACACAACTTTGTTAAGATTGAAACCGGTGTAGTACAGTCTGTCATTGAATGAGGTAACATAAGACCAAAAATTAGCGGCGAAGTCAGCGATTTTAACAATACGCTCATCCTTCAAATTCACTTTTCTTAAACCTTTACCAATGGCAGAGAACACTAACATTCCGTTTGTTGAAGTAATACCACTACAGGTTGTATTAGTATTTATACATTTCACGGTTTTTCCGGTGTTAATATCAACAAGTTCAATAAATTTATCTAAGCTTGATGTTATAGCGGCTGTGTTCTGGTCGATACATGCAACACCAAGAGCACCCCTTGTGCGTATGGCAATTTTGCGGTCTATTGATCCATCGGCATTTAGTATTAGTAGATATGCCGGATCATAGTTAATAAATGCCATTTTACCACCAGTTAGAATGGAACAGCCTGTTATATCATTACCACCAGTAGCCAATTGATGTTTAAGTTTTAAACATATATTACTAATAGATCTTGAAGGTCCACCAGCCACCATCATCTGCGCTTGTTTATCCTTTCTCCTGACTAAGGTAATGTCAAATGGTGTGATAGAGGTAGTCACTTCGCCAAAACAGTGTACATCAGTAGTTAAAGTATGTAGCGTTTGATTAATCTTATAATGCAGCATAGTCTTACGAACCTTTTGATCATCTATCAATGATTCCACAAACCGCTCTTTCATAGTTATTTCAGGTTCAATTTGCTTCAAACCAAGAAATGTTTGAAGGTCTGTCGCGTGTGTTTTTATATTTTGTATGTTGTTCTGGCATTCAAGGATTTCTTTTTCTTTTTCTGCCAAGGTAGCCACAAATTCCATTATCGGACCGTTTGCGTTATCACATGCCTCTTGCAATTTTGTCAAAAGCTCTTTTTCCAGTTTATCAAGGTAGTCGTTGATGACAAGTCGGGTTTGTTTGATTTCTTTTTCAATGCCTGCCCTGGTTTCATTCAACATATCAAGGTTATCCTGTCCTGATGCAATAATTGTTTTGATGTTTTTGGTCAAGTCATCTAACAATTGTTCCATTTCTTGGACAGAACTTGAGTTCTTTACGTTATCTACGACTTCTTCAAGTGGAATTATATCCTTGCAATTTTTGTGGCATGTAATTACGCATTTTCGGCAGCATACGTTTTCATGTTCTTTACAATACGTTTGGTACTTTTCGCGATGTTCATCACAGAGTGGATTAATTCCGACTATAAAGGGAGGTAATTTCTGGTATTCACCAATACTTATTGTGACGTGGTCTCGTGTTGCTTTGGCAAAGCTATGGTGTTCTTTACAATCAGTACAAAAACCTTCATCACATTCAGAGCACCAGACTGATGATGACTTAGTGATGTGGCGCAGACTACAAACATTGCATACAACTGTAGAAGTCGCCATTTTGTCAGTTGCTATAAAAATAGAATAGTTTTAATGAAAGCTTAATATCACAGCAATATTTTTTGGGAGGAGTGCACACAATTCTTTAGTTTGATGTTTTTCTCTGTAAGCATCCTTTAACTTTATAATTAATTGATTGATTGCTGTTCAATGTAAAGTGGGACCGTCGTGGCTGTGATCGTATGGTAGTTGGATTTACAGCTACCTATGTAATCAGTGCCTATCACCATTGGTGTTATAAATTCGAATCGCGATCAGGGTGAGGTGTGCAATATTATGAGATAAAGTTTGTTAGTGACTTGCGACAGGTCGGTGGTTTTTTTCCGAGTCCTCCGGTTTCCTCTCGCAATAAGACTGACCGCCACAATATATTTGATATATTGAAAGTAGCGTTAAACACCATGAAACAAATAAATTAATGTAAAGTTATCACTATTTCAGTTTTATTCAGGAAGATAAAAAGATTATGGAATATCTGTGTTGTAGATGACTGATTTCAGTGCAGTTCGTGTTGCTCAATCTTTAGTTTTCTTCCCGGTCCTTTCCTCCTTTCAATACTTATTACCGGGTTTGGAACTGGAGTAGCACGACAGATGTCACAAGTAGAGCAGAAACCACTAATCCTGTCGGAACACCCAACTACATGCCTAGTTTTGAGACGGGACATGTTACTCAATATTTAGTCTTCTGTAGATCGTTGTTTGTCGTTTTTTCTTTTGGTTATTGTATTAATGCCAGTCCTTCGATTGACAGCTTCTTTGGTATCTTCAAGCCTTTATTTTACAAACTATTGATAAAGGAAATATGTCAATCAGAGGTTCAGATGTTTCTTTTGGTAAAATTTACACATCTGACCAGCAATATAGACTGAGGATGGTTTATTAGCACACTAATGCATGTGCGTCCATATGGTTTACTTGCATCATTGCATTGGCACCTCAAACTAAATTAACCCCGCCACTTTTTATTGAAGTGCCTGTAACAAGCCAGAAAATTTAGCAGTAATGTATATATGTGTTAGAGGTATCGATTGTGCCTCTCTTTCTACCATTTGTCGATTGGGTTATGTATTTGTTTCTGACAGTGCGGTATTTAATTTTACATTATATTGCAAATGGCACTTCTAAAATGAATACAAAGAAAACAGGATAAGGTATAATTAAACAATGTTGAGATTACAACTGTAAAAGTTTGTGTGCCCGGGTAAATTGTTTTTGTTTTACATCATGCATCTCTGAAATGTGCAATGAAGTACCCGTTCGAATATTGCACTATTAATGCACAACATATATGTACACAATCGTATATACATCTGGGTGTACATTTCCGTAGACTTAACAGCCAATTTGTTCCCAGACATCAGACAGATGGATATAGGATGCCCTCTGTCAGTCAAGCTCCCATGACTAGATTACTTAGTTTTCGCACTTTAACAATATCATCCCCACAATATATGTATATGCTTGAATAACTGTCTATTTTGCAAAACGCTGTTAACCCATTGAATATATGGTGTTTTGGGGTGTAACGGGATTGAAAGGTCTAGAACAGTGTTATATACTTTTTCACTATCTTAAAGGCATATTGTCTACGATTTTTTTTTTACATCTTTAACTGTCCATAAATAATTTGTTTAAGCTATCATTAAACAGTTATGCTACAAAATATACGATTGGTTTTCTTTTTTTGACAAAAAAGACCCGAAACTATCGTTATCGGAATTATTGTCCAGGATGACAAAAAATTCAAAATGAAAGTAACAGCACCACCTATTAAAACGGAAGTTTGGAATTCTCGGGGGTTTAGCATTAAGGTAAGGAAAATACTGTTAAGATTCAAACACTTCTTCTTCTTCTTCTTCTTCTTCCGTATACAGAGTGTACTCATCATTGAGCGTTATACTCCAGCGTGACAGTCAAGATAAAAACCCCGCAGGGCAATATTTTCAGTTAAAAACAGTCGGGACTCTTATCTACACGGTCAGGAACTGGGCAGGTGGTAAGTTGCCCAGTGTGTCCCTGAACTCCTCCAGCGAACTAGTTGTTGTTGCTGCTGATGGAAGGTTGTTCCATTCCCGGATGGATCTTGGGAAAAAGGAGATTCGGTAGACATTCTTTCTGGTTGATGGAATCCGGAAGGTATTCTGACCTCTAGTCCTGGAGTCCGATGGAAGAAGATATGCTTCTGCCGGAATAGCTACTACATTATACGGGATCTTAGATAGAAACTGAGGCGGATCTTAACTCTCCTAACCTGGAGTGGTTCCCATCAAAGTTGGGTTACCATCTGAGTGACACTTCTTGGCTGTCTGTCTGTGTAAATCTTGGTGGTAAATCGTGCGCTCGTCTCAGTTCCTTTTCTAGTTCGTTAATTTGCCCGATGTTATATGGGTCCCATATAGATGCCGCATATTCCAAGGTTGAGCGAACTATAGCTTCATAGGCTCTGGCTCGTGCTGATGTTTTGCACCCTCTAAGATTTCGTTTGTAGAAGCCTAGTGTTATATTTGCTCTCGCTGTGATGTTGTTCATATGGTCGTCCCATCTTAGGTTCTTGTTGATGGTAACGCCCAGGTATTTACTGGAGTCTACATCAAGTTGGTGGTTATGTAGTGTGTAGTTAGCTGAGATGGTACTTCGCTTAGATGAAATCTGGATGACTACACGTTTTTCCGGATGGAAAGCTATTTACCACTGCTTTTCCCAGTCTTCCATTGCCGCTAGATCTTGTTGCAGGTCATCTGTATCCTTCCTACTGTAGATGGACCTGTATAGTAGGCATTCATCTGCGAAGAAGCGTGCCTCTGAGTTGGTGACGTCTAGAAGGTCATTGATGAAAGTTAAGAAAAGCAGAGGTCCGAGAACGGTTCCCTGAGGTACTCCTGATAACACTTCTGCTGTTGATGAAGTATGGCCATCGAGGAGGACTTGTTGCAGTCTGTTGTTGAGGAAATCCTTGGTCCATTGTAGGGTTTGTCTACGCATTCCGTAGTACTGTAGTTTGCGGAGAAGCCTCTGGTGAGCTACAGTGTCAAGTAGTATAATATCTACTTGACCCCCATCGCCTAGGGTACGTGCGATGTTGTCAATGGTGACTGCTAACTGGGTCTCACAGGAACGTTTGAATCTGAAGCCGTGTTGTTTGTTACTCAGGATGTTGTGTCTGTCGTAATGATCCATCACCTGACTATGGACGATATGCTCTAAAAGCTTACAAGCTATTGAAGTCAGAGAGACGGGGCGATAGTTGGATGCTTGATGTCGGTCCTCTTTCTTGAAAACCGGTACAATTGAAGCTGATCGCCACTAATCTGGTATAGTGCCTGTGTTGACAGATATCTGAATAGCTTTGTCAAAGCTGGATCTACAGACCCTGGATCGCGTAAGTACACACGAAACGCAAACGAACGAAAAACGCAAACGAAACGAACGAACGCTTCAAACGAACGACATGAAAAACGCACGATATACGAAACGAACGCACGATACACGAAACAAACGCACGATACACGAAACGAACGCACGATACACGAAACGAACGCACGATACACGAATCGAACGAACGATACACGAAACGAACGCACGATACACGAATAGTATCGTGTTATTATTTGAATGACTGTTGTGCAAATTGAAGTGACTAACTTCTATAGTCTTATATTTTATTAGCAAGTTATATATATATAAATGATAAATTAGTCGGTAAAGTAATAGGATAATACAATTTATGTTAAATAGTTTATATTACCAATGTGTTTAATAATTATATTTATGATTCAATTTTAAATCTCATATATTTGACTTCCAAATATGACTTTCTATTTATATAATTATACAGCATTTATATTTTTTTAATTATATAATTATACCGAATTTATATTTGTAATTATTCCGATTCTGAATTAACAATTCCAACCAGACATAGGTGTATCAGTTATTTTCTCTGTTAAGCTATCCGAGAGGTGTGTAGCTCCAAAAGGTCATATAATTGTTAATTAGAATGCAATTACAAATTTAAATGTAAGAGTTGACATTTCACGCCTGCGGTGCACGTATTTCCCAGGTGAAACTGCCAGAGGCGTTTGTTTACATACATATAGATGATTTCTTGTTTATTTGTCCTAGAGTATATTATAGAAAAAAATGCATTTATTAAATATGTTTTCCCTTATTGTACACAATTACTGGTACATGTAAATAAAGGAAATACATGTTTGTATATGTAACATTTTGTTTACACTTTAATTTTTTTTTTTTTTAGTAATAGTAAGATTGAAATTGTAGTAATTATTTCGTTTCGTGTATCGTTCGTTCGTATTTCGTTTCGTGTGTTCGTCTAATTAAACTGGTGAACAATACACGAAACGAACGAACAAATTACACGCACGAAACGCAAACGAACGGAAAACGAAAAACGAACGAACGACACACACAAACGAAACGAACGAAAAACGCAAACGATACGACATATCTGTTAAGTTAAACGATCCAGGGTCTGTATGTGGTTGGCATATTCATGGAGTAGTCTGGCTGGAATACCTTCTGGACCTGTGGCCTTGTGACTGTTAATATTGTTGAGCAGTTTCAGCACTCCAGCTTCACAGATATGTATATCTGGCATATCAGGATATGGACTTTGACCCTTCTCTGGCATAGATGACATATCTTCCCTGGTATATACAGAGTAAAACTGGTCATTTAGTATCTCAGCTTTGGTCTCGGTTTCACTGTATAGGAAGACATCGTCTTTCCTGAGAGGAGCTGCACCTTGGGAGTCTTGTTTCTTGCTCTTCAGGTAGGACCAGAACTGTTTAGTACTGTTCTTCATATCTCCAAATATGGTGTTGTCGACATATTGGTCGTGGGCTTTCTTCGCCTCTCTTTGTACTGTTGTTTTTAGCTGTTTGTACCTGACCCAGTCTTTTGTCTTGTTTGTGTGTCTGGCTCTGGAAAATGCTTTTTGTCGTCTACGTAGTAAACGTTTAATGTTTGTTGTCATCCATGGGTTTGATGGTATTTTTCTGGAGATCTTCGATGGTACATGATCAGTAATGATTACTGACATAGCATTTGTGAAATCATTCCATATGTCGTTCACTGATGTGTATTGTGTCCTCATGATCTTTTCTGTTGCATCTTGTATATGGCTGCCTATGATGGATTTATCAGCTTTATTCCACAATAAGATCTTTCTTGGGCTAGAACATTGTTGGTTTGCAGTCAGTGCAAGGTCTATTATCACTGTATCATGGTCGCTTCTGCCCAATGTCAGTACTGCTTTACACTTATCAATGATCGTAGGATGTGATGTGAAGAGTAAGTCAAGTGTATTCAGTCCACGAGTAGGGAAAAGTACCATATGTTCTAAAGCTAGGTCATGTTGCATGGATATGAACTCTCCGTTTACCCGCCTTGGTAATTGATAGCCCTTCACCGTGGAGGATTCCCAGTCTATGTCTGGCAGGTTGAATTCATCCCCTAGGAAAAATACGAAGACTGGTACTGTGATCTAACTGTAGTAATGTCTTTCACTAGTTGTTCAATGTTTTCTCCATCGGTTCTGTTGGGTGGTCTATAGGCTGCTGATATAATGACTGCTTTTCCATGGAGCAGCTTCACTTTAATGCTAATGAACTCAGTGGTTTTGCCGATGTGTACTATTGAACCTACAAGTGATCGTCTACAAGCTATGAGTACACCTCCACGTCGAAAAACCTCATAGTCGTTGGGTATAAATTCTGACGAGTTCATATCTTTAGTTAACCATATCTCGGTTCTAATAATAATGTCTGGTTGTGATGAGTCGATAGCCATTTGTAAATCAGCTGATCTGTTTTTTTATGCTTTGAAAGTTTATTTCTAATAATCTTAATTTATCTCTTGGCTTATGGTGGTTCATTCTTTTGTGTGACGATGCTGCTGCCGTGTCCCCGAGTTGACTGATGGATGTGTCACCTGTGATGTTATATAGGCTAGTCGATAAACTCGAGAACGAGTTTGAAACAGACATGACTGATTCATAAAGTATTATGGTATGGTTTGGAGTGTCACATTTGTTACATGTCCATGATACTGATGTGTTTGAAAGAGTTTCATACATAGATATTGATATTCCCATACAAGCTGTGTGAAACCATTGGTCACATTTATTGCATGCAACTGATTTTTTATTCCAAATTTTTGATTGCCTTGTTGCATGAACCACATGGGTACTTAATTGATCTTGGTCCTGGGTTCAATTCAATTCCTCCTATAGCAAGTAATACTAAATTACATTTGGTGTAGGGACCATGGTAGTACATTCGTTTGTGTACTGACGACTGACGACCCAAATAGGATAAAAGGGAATAAATTCGACATATTGATAGCTAAGAATATATCCAGGTGATTTTGAATTAATGGGATTCACTATTAATCAATGTTATTGATTGATTGATTGATTTATTTATTTTTATTATCCGATGGGTTGCTCGTTATTTAATTTTTTTTTATCGTTTTTATCATTGGTAGCTGGATATAGATGGCAGTCAGTCCTATAATATTGATCATTACTTGGGTCCATTTATTATTTGCGGGAAAGGACTAAACATTTAATGGACAATTTTGATAAGTTGTGTGATCGCATTTATGTCTTTCTTGCTGATGAGAAAACGGAAGTACCGACAAAAAGTTACATTATTTACGGCTACAGGGATATAGAAAATATCCTTATATAAATGTCCGAAAACAAGGTGTCTGAATTGAATTCGAGTTTGAATTTTGGTGTTTAACACCACCTTCTGCATTATTTAGCTATATCATGGCGACCAGTTTTAGTGGTGGAGGAAACCGTAGTACCCTGAGAGAACCACCGACACTGGGCAAGCAACTGGTAAACTTTATCACTTGCGGCTGCGAGTCGAGTGCACCCTTTTTTGTAATGTACAAAGCTGGGCGCGAACCCACGCCGTATTGGTGATAAGCTTGTATGAGCTGTTAGATCCAACGACCTAACCCATTGAACCAGCCGGGCCCCGCCTGAATTGAAAGTAATAATTGTTTTATATTTTTTAATTGCACACAAAAATTCAAAGCCTAAAATTCAGTCAGAGTCTAATTACAGTATTGTAGTGAAAAGACCGGATGGTGGCGGAGTTGCTCCGATAAAAGGTTTTCTGGCGTTTTTAACAGATAGAATGAGAGTCAGTATTTCCCATCAAGTTCTTCAAAATGGACAATAAAAAGTCTCAATAATAATAGTACTGGATATTTTAATTATTGACAGGATATCAGATTAAGCTTTTGATGCCTCCCATTTGCTTTTATTGCTTCAAATGTGTTATTTCTTTATGTGCTGTGCTTGTCTTTGTGCTTATATTTATCCATGTATTTGTTTATGCTATATGACTGTATATGGTAATGATTTATGTATGTATGATATGCATATCTATTTATTATGCTGCTTTGTTATTTATGCCATCTATGTATGTTTAACCATGTGCTGATTTGCTACATTTGTCCATTGTTATATTTTTCTTAAAATATCAAGTCGGTTAAATAGATTTAAAGAGCTTATGTTCTTTGTTGTATTTGTATATATTTATGCTTCCGAATTTTAATAAAAATTACGTACCTGATCAAACAAAAATTACTTAATTACTTTCTTTTGAAAAGGATATCAGACTACGAAGGGAGGTAACAAAAAATCGATATGTTAACGAGCTACAAGTATGGAACCATATTTAACTTTATGGCACTAATAATTATATAAAAAACAAAAATCAATATAACATTCACTACTTACCTGTATTGCGCAAATAATAATATAAAAATCAAACTACTTACATAAAAGAAACATACACTACTATAATATTACACAAGTTTCATAAATTACAGTACGTGTGCACCTGTACACTCGGTATATAATTATGTACTGGCAATTACGTCACTCGACAACTCATTTGTTATTTAATAAACAGCAAATTAAATATTTGTTTTATGTATATTTAGTTTAATTGTATTCTTAATGTTAGAAAATATTAAACACCACATACCTTTTTAACAATCTAGATTATTAGAGAGTCGATGATATTTTCCTATTTTCACATATTTGTAGAAATATTTCAACCAGGAAGTTGAATTGTCATAGAATAAAACTTAGTCATGTGATACGACGATAAGCATGAAAAGAGATTACACACGGACAAAGGGGGGGGGGGGTATTTTTAATGTAAATTTGGGTACGGTGATGGCACTGTAGTTTGAGAATCACACATGATTATAACATAAATATATAATAATTTATTTATCTTTGAAATACAGAAGTACACGGAGTTGTAGAAATATGACTTGATATATTTAAGGGGGGATGTTCGATCCAATCATTTATTTGAAATCTGAAAAAAGTCTACTGATACCAGTGGCACGTCTATTATATAGGAAGTGACCCAACACTCCACAGCGCCACAAATCCCCTCCTTCCACAAAACACCCCTCAAATTACATTTCTGAGAACAGTTGATTCATTCAAATAAAGATGTGTTTTTAATATTGTCACAAACAAGTTGAATGTGACAACAAACTTCTGCTAAGATAAACAAAAATAATCTGGTGACATTTTCATTGATTCAAAGCAAATTTTAATTACTTATGTCTGCATATGGTCGCTAATTTCAACATTGTTTTAACCTTTAAACCCTTTGGTTGTCAGTTTTCTTTTGCAAAACTACTTCTATGAAGTGTATATTTGATACTATTGCTGTTTAAGCTTGCTGCCAAAATATAAAATGTAAAATAGTTTAAAGCAAAAGACTCGTCTAAAGAATGTTTAGGTTATTTTAAATAATGTTCAACCTTACGAACCGCTCCTCTGTCGTGCAGTGATTGAGATCTACTTCTAAAATATAGAAATACTTTGCACCTGATGTGTTGTAAGAGTCTGTTTATTTTTATTTTTATTTTGCTTTAATTAGTGACTTAGTTATGAAGAAATTCGGCTTACCACATTAATCTATGAATGAAGTTATGAATGCTCATTCTTGCGTATTTCAGTTTTGCTTAATTACAGGATTTAAAATATAAAAGAAAGAGTTATCTTTCTTTGCGTGTACTTAACATTATTGTCCGAATAAAATAGATAATAGAACAACAAATATGTCTGACAATTAAGCGCCAGCGCCATAGCCTTGTATATAACCGGTTCGTTGGTTAGCGTGCTCACCTCGAGTGCGGTAAATCGTGGGTTCGAGCCCCGATCTGGTCAAACCAAAGACTATTGAATTGGTATTCGTTACTTCATCGCTAAGCAAGCAGTATTTAAGAGAAAGGGCAAATACTGATTGGCTCCGAATCAGGATAATTAGACCGAGACATGCCTATCCGTGGACTATTGTTTCAGTGAACTGACACTATATAAATCATCCAACTAAGCGTGCTGATCTAGTACAAAGTGGACATCATCATTATCTCTCTGAAATTATCTTGTTCCCGCCATGAAATAGCTGAAAAATAGCTGAGTTGGTGTTCAGCAACAATCACTCACACTAGGTTTATGGTTAAGTGTTTAACGTCACTTTCAACAACATTTCAGCTATTTGTCGCGGTCAGTTTCATTGGTGGAGGAGACCGGAGAACCCGGGGAAAACCACCGGCCTGTCGCAAGTAGCTGACTAAAGTTTTTAGAAAAGTTAGTCACTATATATTGTATGGTTGACACCTGCTTAGCTGTTTGTATAATATTTTAGTATTAAACTAGTATCACAAGTAACTATGAGATCCAGTAGGACAGATATATTGTATGGTTGTCACCTGCTTAGATGTTTGTATGATATACTTTATTTCCTGTGACTGTATGATAAATTCTTCATCATCCTATACAATATATTAAAAATTGCTGAGTTAGATTGCAGTCAAATTATAATATTAAGTATATATGTACCATCTACACAAGCTTAGACACATGTCTTATGTCTATCACTAGACTTTCCTTACGAGACAAGGTAACACTTCGACTATTGAAGCTATCATTATAGCGGATGTGGCCGAGTGGTCTAGGGCGGTGGGCATAAAGCGAAGCGATTGGTGCTGCAGTGAATCAATGGTGTGAGTTCAAATCCCGTCGAGGGAAGAACAAAATTTTGACAGCTCAAAGATCTAATTCTCACACTGTTTGGGTTAATTTTCAGTCCTATATATATAGTGAGTGAGATGATGATGGACAGATTGCTTATTGTACCTAGCAAACTTGCTAAATGTACAGAGTGGTACATAACACCATTTGCTTTAGCCGGCCAATTACTCCTTAATGCTGCGTGCTTTGCAGACAAGCATCATATATCAATTTGGTTTAATCCGATCGGAGGTTGATTCCCCTTGTGTTAAGTGGAATTTGTGTTGTTCGGTATTATATTGTATGTCCTTCTTTGAGTTACATCTTCTTATAACACCTTTGTTATCTTCAAACATTTCTTGATTGGTTTGGATGAATAAGTGAAAACATTTTTAATAATAAGAATACTTTATATATAATAAGGTATAATTGAGTTAGTCTACATCAGCTGTGTATTACAAGTCATAGTTTTGGGCAGGCCATCCATGGCACCCAAGCATCGTAGGTCAGAGTAGGTTTCTAGGATTCAATTGTCAAATTAAATCCGGTTTTACTCAGACAATTTACAACCGTTTTGATACGCACATTTTCGTATTCGGTCGAATCTAAATGGCTGAATCCATATACTATTGCTGGAGTTTCTTGAAATGCAAGTTGGACTACAATATGGTGTGTAGTAGATTTACCAGACACGTACGTGGTATATCCCAGTTTAGCTTGACCTGATTTACCTTTTCAGCGATATCAATATATGAACATGTACTTATCATTATTTGGTATTATACAGCAACTACAAGTTTTGTTTTACCGCCTAAATTATCAATGTTTTGTCTTTTGCCACAACACATAATATCACAAATCTGCATTATACCACTAAAACATCATATTTCGGAATGTTACTGCTGTAAAGCATTCATTTACCTAGTTTGATCCCTCGGAATTTGTTTTATTGTAGGTTTCATGTAAAGGTTGAATCCATGTTGAAATGACGGCCTCCATAGGCCACAAGAAACCCCATATCGGTAAAAGTAAAGATACAGAGCATCGATTGAAGTGGTGTATTCATTTGGAATTTCGCATTACTCAAACCAGACATATTTGCTTTTATCCTTACGATATTTTAAAATAGTATTTTTGTCATTTGTTGCGATACAGTTTTATGTTGCCTATGGAGGCCACAATTACAAACATGGATTCATCCGTTACCTGACACATCTAACAACAAAACAAACCGAGGGGTCACGAGTATCATTGACCCTGTTATTGCACTAGTACTGTCCATGTTTATTCTATCATTAATTATTGTGATAGTATTGGTCTATTTGAGTGAAAGCGAATCTGTGCATGTTTTTATCGCTTGCTTATATATGTATTCCCATTGGAGATCCAGTTATCAAAAAGGGGGGCTGGCAACCCAGTACCCGGTTTAACCCCGCCATATTCTATTTCTGTCCCAAGCCAGGACCTTGATTTCTAACGTCATATGTCGTTGTCCTTCTGTTATGTTTAGTGAGTTAAGATGAGGGGTGATCGATTGATTTATTGATATTGTTGGAATTGATGACCATCACTGTTTAAACTTTCTTTTTATATTTAGCCATTTTACCCTTACAGTTATCATAATACGGACTTTCGTCGCTACACATGATAATATTTACACATTATACCCGTCAATTAATATGCTTAAATATTTTGACAGATTTCTGTCACAAATGACCATATTTAATCATACCAGCGCTAGAATCAAAATATTTAGACATAATGACACTATATCATATGATTTTTATAATAACATTATTATATTGTTCACTTGATTTGTAAATTGTTATTTTTTTTTTTTTGTGTACGAATATACTTGTTGTCTTCTTAATTCCTTTAAAGTTTCCATGGCAACCGGAACACGAAGAGTTGTTAACATTTCTAAAACTTACATATTATATATTGTAGGGTTCGTTTTGCTCGGTCTTTAGTTGTCTGTGAAGTGCTTTGTAAATCACTGTTTGTTTATTCATAGCTTTTAGTGTTGTTCGATCTTTAGTTGTCTATGTAATGTTTTGTTGATCGTTGTTTGTCCTTTTGTCCTTTTTCTGTTAACCATTGTATTGTCTGTCCTTCTTTTGAGTTTATCACGAGAACAATCAAAACAAAACAACAATAAAATTCCCACAGACAATTAGTTAATGACTTATAAATGTTTACTTACATCCGGGTATGACGAGTCTCTTTACTGCAAATTATAAAGAGGGGTTGCTATTTCCTTTCGAGTAACATGTACTTGATATGAAAATGAGAGACATTATTTAAACAACTCCCGCCATATTTGTTTGCACATTTTAAGCCAGGACCTGAATTTCCATCGTCACACCTCCTGGGCTTTTATATGTTCATTAAGTAAGAGATTATTGTTTGTTTAGCTGGTCTTGGTGGAATTGCTGACCATCTCTATTTACATCGTTAAATCATTACAGCTGATTACATTACTAAAACAATAAATACAATAACCAAGTCGATAAAGCAACCATCAATACATGTACCTTTAATAAAAAGAAAGGACGTCACATAAAATAAAACACAGGGAGGGGGGAGGGAGGTAATATGTTTTACTTCCCTCAAATAGTGATTGTTTTATACAGTAATGTCCACAGCACTGTCTAAATCAATCACATTCTTACTAAAATAATATTTTGAACACCACACGCTCAATTCACATCTGAAACAAGTATTTGATTTAACCTCAGATCCAGCGGAAATTTAGCTTATCCAATGAAGAAACCAATAACAAAGTTTTTACAGGGAGTTCTGGTAAAGTCCGACAACATACTGAATTTCAGTCAAACTAAATATTTCATCATGTTTTATCATATAGAAACTGAGTGTAGCATCGTTGATAAAGCTGAGGATAAAATTGAATTAAGATACAAACGAACACTCATAACAAACCATTGTGTACAAACAAATTCTAAAAGTTATCTTTTTATGTACATACTCTATATTTACACGGGTGATATAATTGTAACAGGAACTGTTAACCTTTGAGGAGGAGCATAAGTGTTCACCCAATGGCATATAGTGAGGTTCGTTTTGCTAAATGTACAGTTTCTGTGTCAAACATTGATTTGTCTTTTTGTCTCTTTTCTTTTGGTCATTATATTGTGACGACAAGATGAAACGACATGAGATAAGGTAACAATATAAAATACAAGCATCCAATTAATTTATTAAAGTATATGATAAATATTCATTAGTGTAAAGCTATTTAAAATATGATAAATATTCATTAGTGTAAAGCTATTTTACATATGAAAAATTTTCATCAGTGTAAAGTTATTTTACATATGATAAATATTCAGTAGTATAAAGATATTTTACCATGAACAGTATATATTCTTTTAAGCTTTGTCAGTCATTGTACAATGTGGCAAATCCAGATATATTATACTTGTATGTATTCCCTGTCAATAATGGTTTACAGGATATCAAGGTCACTGTGACGACAATATGACATGGCATGGTATAAGGTAAAAAACATAACATACATACACCTAATTAATTAATATTCTTCTTTCTCCCACCCCTAGTCTCCTTTCTCCCGGTCTCCCTATACACTGTCCGTCCTCTCATAACAGACGCACAGACAGGACGAAAAACATATACAAGTTCATTCCGTAACTAATCTTCCAGTATCTGCAATACTGGTATTACCAGTATTGTACCATAATCTTCCAGCATCTGCAATACTGGTATAACCAGTATTTTCCAGAATCTTCCAGTATCTGCAATACTGGTATAACCTGTATTTCCCAGAATCTTCCGGTATCTGCAATACACATATTTTGGCAATGACCAGTATCTTCTAGTATTGCAGATACTGAAACATTATGGAAGATACTGGGATACTAGTATTTACCAGTATCTGTACCAGTATTGCAGATACTGAAAGATTCTGGTATTACCATTATTGTGTACAATACTGGTAATACGAGTATCGCGGCCGGCTGCTTCATAATATCCGAAATAAGTTTAAACAGTAATGATCAACAATTCCCCCAATATCAACAAAACATACAATCACCACTCATCTTAACTCCTTGCGCACACAAAAACCCACGACATATGACATTCGAAATCCATGTCAAGGCTTGGGACAGACACAAATCTGTGGCAGGGTTAAACCGGTTAATAGGTTCCCTCCTCTCTTTATAACTGGTTCTCCAATGGTAGTGCATTAGTAAATAAACGATAGAAAAACTTGTACAGATTTACTTCCACTCAAAAACACCACATACTGTCATAAATGACAAAAAATGACAAGATAAACATGGACAGTACAATAGCAGAGTTAATGAACGCCGGTAGTTAACTGACTACTAGCTAGCAGGGTTAATGAATGCTCGGGAAGTAGAATATATCGGTAAAAGACCAATCCTCTTTGAAATTAAAAGTATTTAAGTTCATGATAAATATTCAGAAGCTAAAGTTTGATCAAATACTATTTTTTTCATTTTGCAGACGTTTCACCTGACCGTACAACATTCATCAATGGAAATTTATTTTAGAATGAGAAAAAAAAACATTTCTTGCACACATAGTAAGATGTTGTTATAATAAACAATAATGAGGTTGATTTCGCGGAAAACTGTCAAATCCATATTGTATTATTAGTTTATTATAACGTCATGTCTCAATGTGTGAAACAAATTGTTTGTTTTATTCATTCCGAAAAAAATGTTTGTTGTAAAATTCAACAAGAAACTCAATCATATACATGTATATATTTTCGAAAAACGTGTCTGTCATGTGAGGCAGATCAGTGGTTTTCGCAGGTACGCCGGTTAAGGCCAATCTTACAATGATCGCCACGGTTAATTGAAATATTGTGGAAGTTGCCGTTAAGGTATAAAACAATGTTTTCTTACCCCCCCCTTTTTACACACACAAAGATATATACATATAGGTGTGCATGCCGCATGATAATGCAATTGTTAATGTTTACTGATAATCAACACTGTATGAAAAAGCAGATGTATCGTGGTTGGCAACAAGCAACTGCCTACTTCGCCTGTCATAATGCAGTGCCCATGGTGTGTTAAGTTTATCTGCTTTCGACAGCAATTGTCTGTGCTCCTTCCCATCAGGAGATATTACGATGACATTGGCTGATGTGAAACCGACCACATAAACGTTTCCATAATCATCTACGGTGATAGAACGTGGATCCTTCAAAACAGATTTATCTGTAAATGTCCACAATATGGTGCCGTTAATATCGCAGCACACAACTTCACTACGTTTCAAAACGGTGTAGTACAGTCTGTCATTGAATGCGGTAACGTAAGACCAAAAATCAGCGACGAAGTCAACGATTTCAACAATACTCTCATCCTTCAAATTCACTTTTCTTAAACCTTTACCAATGGCAGAGAACACTAACATCCCGTTTGTTGAAGTAATACCACTACAGATTGTATTAGTATTTATACATTTCACGGTTTTTCCGCTGTTAACATCAATAAGTTTGATAAATTTATCAACAGGCGATGTTACAGCGGCTGTGTTCTGGTCTATGCATGCAACATCCATTCCATATGATTTTTGTAGGGGAATTTTGCGATCTATTGATCCGTTGGCATTTAGTATTAGCAGATATGCCGGATTATAGTTAGTAAATACCATTTTACCACCAGTTAGAATGGAACAACCCGTTATCTGAAAACAACCAGTGGTCAAATGATGTTTTAGTTCTAACCATATATTACCAATAGACCTTGAAGGTCCACCAGCAACCATCATCTGCGCTTGTTTATCTTTTCTCCTTACTAAGGTAATGTCACATGGTGTGATAGAGGTAGTCACTTCGCCAAAATGGTGTACATCAGTAGTTAAAGTCTGCAGCGTTTGATTAATCTTATAATGCAGCGTAGTCGTAGACGCCTTTTGATCATCCATCAGTGATTCTACAAACCGCTCATTCTTAGTTATCTCAGCTTCAATTTGTTTCAAACCAAGAAATGTTTGAAGGTCTGTCGCGTGTGATTTTATATTTTGTAAATTGTCCTGGCATTCTAGGATTTCTTTTTTCTTTTCTGCCAAGGTAGCCACCAATTCTGTTATCTGACTCTTTGCGCTATCATCTGCCTCTTGTAATTTTACGAAGAGCTCTGTTTCCAGTTTATCAAGGTAGCAATTGATGGCGAGTCGGGTCTGTTTGATTTCTTTTTCAATGCCTGTCTTGGTTTCATTTAACATATCCAGGTTATCCTGTCCTGATGCAATAATTGTTTTGATGTTTTTGGTCAAGTCATCTAACAAATGTTCCATTTCTTTGACAGAACTTGAGTTCTTCACGTTATCTATGACGTCTTCAAGTGGAACTATATCTTTGCAATTTTTGTGACATGTAATTACGCATTTTCGACAGCATAGGTCTTCATGTTCCTTACAATAGGTTTGGTACTTTTCTCGATGTTCATCACATAGCGGATTAATTCCGACGATAAAGGGAGGTAATTTCTGGTATTCACCAATAGTTATTGTGACGTGGTCTCTTGTTGCTTTGGCATGGCTATGGTATTCTTTACAATCAGTACAAAAACCTTCATCACATTCAGAGCACCAGACTGCTGATGATTTAGTGATGTGACGCACACTACAAACATTACATGCAATTGTAGAAGTCGCCATTTTGTAAGTTCCTATAAAAATAGAATATTTTGAATGAAAGCTTAATATGACAGCAATATTGTTTTGGAGGGAGTACACACACTGTTTTGGCATGGATTGAAGTTTTTTTTCTGTAAGCATGTTTTGATTTTATTTTTATTGATTGATTGATTGGTTGATTAATTGCTGTATAATTAGCACTATTTCAGTTTTATTTGTGAAGATAGAAAGCTTTTTGAATATCTGTGTCACAGATGACCAACGGATTTCTGTGTAGTTCATGTTGCTCAATCTTCAGTTTTCTCCTTTCCTCCATTCATTGCTTATCACCGGATTGTAATTGGAGCAACACGACGGATTCCACAAATGGAGCCTGACTTACCAATCCTGAGCACCTGAGTACACGCGTCGCTTTTAGTGGGGTTCATGTTGCTCGATCTTAGTTTTCTGTGTAGTATTTTGTAGATCGTTGTTTGTTTTTTGTTTTTTGTTTTTATCTTTTTTCTTTTGGCCAATGTGTTGCCCGTCCCTCGATTTTCAGCTTTCAATGTCCTCTTTGGTATCTTCAAATCTTTTTTACAAGCTATAAATAATTTCGGTAAAGAGGAAACATGTCATTCAGAGGTTTAGGTGTTTCTTTTGATAAAATTTAAACATCTGACCAGCAATTTAAACTGATGATGGTTTATTAGCACACTAATGTATGGGCGTCCATGTGGTTTACATGCATCATTGCATTGGCACATCAAACTAAATTAACCTGCCACTTTTTGTTGAAGTGCCTGTTCCAAGCCACGAACTTGGGTAGTAATGTATATATGTGTTAGGTATATAGATTTTTCATCTGTTTCTACAATAGATTGGGTTTTGTAATTGTCGCGACAGTGGGGTATTTATTTTTTACAGTATATTGCAAATGACACTTCTGAAATTAATACAAGCGTAACAGGATTTGGTATAATTAAACTATGTTGAGATTACAATTATA
>MJUT01055631.1:324219-340017 GCA_002080005.1 Gigantidas platifrons | reverse complement strand
TTAGTTCTAGTTTTTTGCCCTCGGACTCGACGTAATCACTAAACTTTTTGGCCTCGGACTCTATATGTTCACTGAACTGCAGGTCCATAGCTTGGACACCTCTTTCTAGCTCTTCGTGACTACCTTTAATGCATTTAAGCTGATGTTGTGTACTTTTTAAGTCAGTTTTCACACTAGTGACCTCAGCCTTTACCTCGGATATTGTCTCGGACATATTAGTTATTTTGGTCTCTATGGTGTCTAGCTGTTTTGAAAACCCACTCACCTTGCCATCAAGTCCTAGGATCAAGGATTTCAACTCGGCAATTCCTTCAGTGTTACTCATATTTTCATATTTTCAATGTATAGTACGTACAAGTGTGTAAAGGGTATATAAAAGTCTCAGGTAAACTCAGGTAAACAAAAAGCGTAGTGTATCACATAATAATCAGGCAGCAGGCATAATTACGATGATAAAGTCATCAAATCAATAATTTCATGTTTGGAGAAAAGTGTTTATAATGTTTTTATACCATTTTATGAACTTCTGGGTGGAATAACAATAAAATTATTACTCTTTCGAAAAAACCATGGGTGCCGCCATTAAGGGGGAGATAACTCATGATTGTTGTTTAACGCCAATTCGGCAATTTTTCAGCTATATCATGGCGAGAGCAAGTTAATTCTCTATGAGATGATGATGAAGTTCACTTTTTTCTAGACCAACACGCTGAGCTGGATATTTATGGTTCTAGCTCACTGAAACAACAGTCCGCGGGTAAACATGTCGCTCCACTCGGACACATTATTCTGATTCCGAGCCAACCAGTCTTTGCTATTTCCCCTTAATGCTGCGTGCTTAGCGGAGAAGCAACAAATACCAATTTCATTGTCTTTGGTTTGACCCGATCGGGGCTTGACCCCACGATCTACCGCACTCGAAGCGAGCACGCTAACCATTACGCCACCGATGCGGTTTCCATGAAATAGGTATATCTTACTCAGGAAGTCACGAGAAAAAGTATTTCTAGTTTCTAGAAAATATTTCGACTGCCCATTTATCGTCGATAAAAATATGTATCTTGAACACGATATCACAAGGGAATTGTTATTTTCTCGTCCATCGTGACAATAACATACCATAATTATATGATTCATATTTTCGATAAACGCACAGTACCTGAATCATAGCAGGATTTCGAGTAAGATTAAATATACATTTTTTTTAAATGATGATTCAGACCCAATACAAAGGTCATAAAAAACAAAAGAACGGACAAGCATGTGCACACACTACGAACTCTTACAAAAACTGTTAGTTAGACCATGAACTCCAAAACGATGAACTGTTCCATATAAATCACCCCTTGTATCTAATATTCAAATGATGCTTGAGGCCATCGGAACTCCTTTTGACAGGAACATTTCTGTGTCACAAATATTAAATATGTTATGTTATGAGAGCGTTCTTGATAATAGCGGTGATCGCCCGATTATGTTTGAGAGTTGGCATTTCACTTACATATAGAAAACACTTGCACAACCGCATCATATCACCAAGAGGATAGGTTGGGATCCATACAACTACTCTAACCCCTCAACTTTTTATGGATGAGCCTGTACTAAACCAAGAAAGTGAGCTGTTATGAATATGTGTTAGGGGGTATCGATTTGGCCTCTTTCTACGATTTTGCGGTTGTATTTTGGGACCGTTCCGACAGTGTGGTATCACAGTACCTACTTCATAAAGGTATAAGTTGGGGTGAAATCGGTATTTACACGTTTAAAAATAACATAAGAATACATTGCTAGATAATGTTTAACATTATTTGACGACCCTGTTCGTATAAATCTTCAAATCGTATTATTTACAACATATAGTCACTTTTAAAGTGATTGGTCTAGTTTTAAAGTGTAGATGTATCACTCCTGGATATTATCTTTCTCATAATTAGTTTTGAATAAGCAATGCATATCAATACAATAAAGGAAGTTAAAATGTATTACTGTAAAAATGGGTTTCTATCATGTGTAATGAGTGGGTAGGGAAATATGTCATATCAGCATTTAAATCAGGAAGTTTCTATACATATATCATTATTTCTAGGTGCTGGCTAATTCTTAGAAGAATTTAACTATGTAGATCCTTAAAAGGTAATATGTAAAAATTGGCTTCTATCCAATGTTTTAAGTGGAAAGTGAAATATACCATGACGCCATTTAAATCAGGAAGTTTCTATACATATAACATTATTTCTGGGTACTGGTTAATTCTTAGAAGAATTTAACTCTGTAGGTCCTTAAAAGGTAATATGTAAAATTTGGCTTCTATCCAATGTTTTGAGTGCATAGTTATTTATACTAGAACGTCATTTAAATCAGGAAGTTTCTACACATATAACCTTATTTCCTAGTACTGGCTAATTGTTACTGGTAAATGGCTCTCTGTAGTTTGATTTCTAACCATTCAAATAAATAGGTTAATCATATTCCAATGTCATTCAAATATTGTTATTGTGTTGTCCCTGTTACGTTTATTTTCATAATTTACATTCGTTCATAAAAATAACATTTCTCCATTTTAGATCAATGCTAATTATGGCTATGCTATTTGGTATCTATATAGTGCAACATTTTTGTATAACTTGTCCATAAAGACGCTGGCTAATTCTTAGAAGAATTTTACTCTGTAGGTCCTTGAAAGGTAATATGTAGACATTGGCTTCTATCACGTATAATGAGTGGGTAGGGAAATATGCCATATCAGCATTTAAATCAGGAAGTTTCTATACATATAACATTATTTCTAGGTACTGGCTAATTCTTAGAAGAATTTAACTCTGTAGGACCTTAAAAGGTAATATGTAAATATTGGCTTCTATCCAATGTTTTGAGTGCATAGTTATTTATACTAGGACGTCATTTAAATCAGGAAGTTTCTACACATATAACCTTATTTCCTAGTACTGGCTAATTATTACTGGTAAATAGCTATCTGTCGTATGATTTCTAACCATTCAAGTAAATAGGTTACTCATATTTCAGTGTCGTTCAAATATTGTTATTGTGTTAGGTATTTTTTTTTAATTTACACTCGTTCATAAAAATAAATTTCTCCATTTTAGATAAATACTAATTGTGGCTGTAATATTTGGTATCTAATAAGTACTACGTTTTTTCTAATCTGTCCATAAAGACGCAGAACAGTTTGTCACCCCGATGTAAGCAGAGAGTGGATCAATAGCGTTGTCATGATATATATTTGGGGTTACAATCCTCCACAGGGGACGTGCTCTGGTTGTGCGGTTCGAATAATATACGATAAAATAAAAAAACACAAAACAAAAATACCACAGTGTCCGAACAATTCCAAAATCAAAGATAAAAATCGTAGAAAGAGGCAAATTCGATACCATTAACACACAAATATCTACCGCTCACTTTCCTGGCTTGGTACATGCACTTCAATAAAAAGTGGGAGGTTAATCTAGGATTATGAGCCAAAACCTCCCCTCTTAGTTAAATGATGTAGTCATGCAAGTGATTTCCACATGTAAAATCCCACCTCCTGACATACACAAATGTAAAACCGAGCGAACAGCGTCATTAGGAAGAAACATATACATTTTACCAAACAAATATGGTGAAAAACAAATAAACGTTAATTTGATGTTGAGAGGGCCCAGGTGGCTCAATTAGCTAGGTAGTTGGATTACCTAATAACTCGCACCAGCCTATCACCAATACGGTGTGGGTTCGCGCCCGGCTGTGTAAACTGCAAAAAAAGGTGCAATCTACTCGCAGCTGAAAGTGATAAAGCTTACCAGTTGCTTGTTCATGGTCAGTGGTTCTCTCCGGCTCCTTCCACCACTAAAACTGCTCGCCATGATATAGCTGAAATATTACTGAAAGTGGCGATAAACACCAAAAAAATCATATCAAATAAATTGTGTTGATTATGTGCGTGCTTAGATATACTACAGTTAGGGTCGAGTGCTATAAATAGAATAGAAGGTCGGGGTCATATATTTGTTGATTTTGTGTCCAAGTTTATAGGGCCTCAATCGGCCTGACAATACTACTATTACCACAGTTCTAAAACGGATTTGTTTTTCAGAAGAACCTGTTTTTATGAAAAAATACACGTTTACTAAACATTAGGCTCGCACCAAGGTACAAAGAAATTTAAGATTTAAAAAATACTTTTTAACATCTATATTTTGCTAAATAAAAATCAAATTTGTTATTTATCCATCCATTCCTACTTCGACAAAACAAAATACACACAAATTATTATTCATTATATTGAGGAAAAGAAAGGAAGTAGTTACTGTTCATGTCAACATTGTATATTATTATGATTGAATATATTGTATCACCAAATTATATTACATATACAAATGTTGCAGCAACACACATGATCTACGACTTAAATGAGACGAAAATATGTCATTATTAGAAAACATTGCCGACTGTGATTGTGTTTTACACAAATGCTGAAGAATATGCTATTCTTAATACACTACTTGGAGTTTGTATTAAATCTAAATAAAAACCAAACATAGTAACACGATACATATTTATGCAATTTGATACAAAATAGTTTATTTAGATTTTGCTGTCTTAAATATATATAGGACCAATAAAATTCAAATTACGAAACTCTACGAAGCAGGGTAACCTATTGTGTCTAATACCAAACGTAATCCTTCAACAATTGTGCGCGCGTCATCTGAAAAGAAGTCCTTTGTCTTTTTCCAGAATGTTTTCTTTGTCCATTTATAGTCTATATGATCCTCTTCTATATAAATAACAAGTTCGTTTTCTCTTTTGCCCATTTGAATAGGTATAGGTTCAGGAAGCTCATCTGCGATAAATATGTAGACTTTAACATTGCCTTCACCATCCAGTGCTCTTTCTACCTGAGTACGGAACTTTCGTAGATGTGCCTGTAATGGTGATGCCAACTGTCCTTTATATAGGTGCGTGATTTACAGTGCCATGGATAACATCAGACAGAAATTAATAGCGAAAAATATGTGTTTAACAACTAGAGAAGGACAGAGGTACAGTAAAAAGAAGCGAATAAACACACAATGGCTTACAGTAAGCCTACAATACACAAACACATAACGTCCACACCTAAATGAAACCTTAATATAAAATAATATTTCTTTTGGCCATTGTGTTGTTCCTCTGCGATATACGGATTATGATTACCCCTTTGATATCTTCAAACTCTTCTTAGCATATTTGTTACTTTCGAAGAAAGGAGTGTAGTGTACTATTTTGTCACAATCTTACGATGCAATAACACTATATTTATATTTCAATATAAATGTATAATATTATGAGGTCCCGGGTGGTTCAATGAGTTAGGTTGTTGCGTTACCTAACTACTCATACTAGCCTATCACCAATACGGCCTGGGTTTATGCCCGGCTTTGTAAATTACAAAAAAGTGCCCTCGACTCGCAGCCGCAAGTGATAAAAGTTTACCAGTTGCTTGTCCATGGTCGGTGGTTCTCTCCGGGTACTCCGGCTTCTTCCACTACTAAAACTGGTCGCCATGATATAGCTGAAATATTGCTGAAAGTGGCGTTAAAACGTCAATCAAAAAATCATATAATATTATGATTTGCACAATGAGTTTAAGGATGGTACATTTTGTATTATTGTAAAATACAATATGAATGTAAACAATGGTTCTGTATTTAAAAATTCACTAATAGACCATACACAATACTATAGGGGCCGTATGGTAGTTGGATTTACAACTACCTAAGCAATAAGTGCCTATCACCACTAACGAGTTCAAATCCCGTTCAGGCGACGTGTACGTGATACAACATTATGTGATTTGTTGATGAATTGTGACAGGTCGGTGGTTGTCTCCAGGTACTCCGGTTTCCTCCACCAATAAAACTAACGGCACGATATAACTGAAATATTGTTGAATGTGGTGTTAAACACCATAACCCTAAGCATACAATACCAAATATATTTCCAACACAAACATTATTTCCTGTTATAAATAATTATCTATGAGAGATGTTCCAATAAAACAACTCACACTATAGATTTAACATTGACAGAATAAAGTGCAATATTGTATTTTCTCCACCAGGTATAAATAAGAGGTAAATCGGAAATGCTACAATTGACTGACAAGTCCCATTTATCCTTGAACTTCATACTCTGATTATAAGCATAAAATAATTGCATATTAGAGCACAGTTTGGACGTTTATTTGCATTTGATAAACGAAATTGGAGCATTTTATTTATAAATAAGTTATGGGTGGGTTATAATTCCACCTATTAGGATCACTATGGTACAATGTGTATAAATTACAGCTATGTATTCGAAAAGTAAAGGAGTCGAACCAAAGACTATGAAATTGGTATTTGTTGCTTCTCCGCTAAGTACACAGCATTAAGGAGAACAAGCAAAGACTGGAGATGCGTCCGAGTGGGGCGACTTGTCTATCCGCGGACTGTTGTTTAAGTTAGCACTATGCACATCTAACTAAGCCTATTTGTCTTTTACAAAGCGGACCTCATCATCATCTCATAGAAAATTAACTTGTTGACAGTAGAAAATAAAGGTTAAACAATAGTGGTCTACAATATAACAACAAGATATATGGTTTATTAATATTAGTGTTTTTAATTGTTTTTACAATTACTTAGTTTGTTTGTTCAAATGATAATACAATGTTTTTCTTCGTCAGTTTTGTGACGATAATAATGACCAGAATTGACGTCATGAGTGGTATGTCTATAAAGATGAGTAGTTTCAAATCTCTCATCTGTCGTACTAGAAGGTTCACCACTCCCATGTGTCCTACTGGAAGGTTGAATTTTTTGTTGGTGTTCACTCTGTTGAGGGACTCTGACCTTCCTTTTCTTGATCACCTTGTTTGAGGTGTTTACAATTTCAGGTTCTCCATTGCCTACATCGGACACAACAAACTGGTGTTTTCCCTGACCACTGATGATCCTGAAGGAATTATCATCAAGGTCGTATACTGTCACCTCAGCATCACGCCAATTTGTATGCTTGTGACTACTTTGTAAGCAATCTATGACTGCTTGGAGAAGCTTCCGAAGAGATGCTGTTCGTTTATCATTAGATGTTCCCTCGTGGCCGCAGTACTTAATCATAACTCGTCCTACAACTCGTTTGTTTATTACTTCTACTTCAATAACTTCATCTAGAAACTGAAATATAAAATATTTGCTCAATAGCCAATTAAATCATTATATTATATTCTATCAGTGATGAAAGATTGTATTGGTTCAAAGTTGACAAGACCGCATCGTTTGCGTAATGGTTAGCATGTTCGCGTCGAGGAGCTTGGTAGGTCTTGGGTTCGCGTCCGATCGGGTCAAATCAAAGACTATTAAATTGGCATTTATTGCTTCTATTCCAAGCGCGCAGCATTAAGGTCAAAGAGCAAAGCCCTTGTTTGTTGGCTTGGAATCAGAATAATTTGTCCGAGTAAGGCGACATGTCTACCTGCGGACTGTTTTTTTTTCCCCAGTGAGCTAGCATAATAAAAATATAACTTGTTGGGCTAATATAAAGCGTACATCATTATAGAGTTATCGAGTGTAACTTATCTCCGTCATGATATAGCTAAAATAGCTCATTTGGCGATAAACAACAATCACTCACTCAAAATTGATCATTATTTCCTCACTATTTCTTCCTATAGCCTTGTGCAATATCTAGCACTTAAATGAGAGCAAGGCCTATTGCCTCTCTTTTGTAGATCGACGGTGTCACATATGACAAGTTTTCCTTCATTAAGTGTACATTTATTATGTATTAAGTTCAAGATTATGACTCGACATTCATTTCAACAACGTTTCTCCTCTATTTATATACGGGAGTTATCATTTTACCCGCATGTGGTATACATTCGACATCATCACTTCTCTAAGAGGGAAGCTTAAGCCCATAAGACTAGCTTAACTCCCGCAATGTTTTATTGAAGTGCCTGTACCTTTCATTGGGATTGAGCCGTCATCTATATATCTTGGAGGGATATCGATTTAGCCTCTGTCTTTATGATGTTACGATTGAATTTTGGAACTATAGTGTATTAGGTTTTCAATTAATCTATTTAAATTTAAATAAATGATTAAGATAATGTTTTACCTCAGAATCGTCAATGATGTTACTTCTCTTTTGTTGTCTCATTTGATGCGCCTTATAGACCTAATAAAACAGATAAAATATATAAATATAAATTGTTCACACCATAAAAGTCAACACACACATTTATATATATAAAGTCTAAGGGAATCTACCAACCTGACTATTTAGTGAGTTGTAATTATACCATCTATTTCTTTACAAACTCAGTCTAACTTTGATAGACACTGAAGAAGGTCATTTGGTGATGGAAAATTTTGTCAATATAATTCTTGTAACATCTTTATCGGTATCGTTGCACAATCTTCTAGATATATATACATATACAACGTCTGAAAAACCAGTCAACGATCAATCTTATTGGTAAATGTATCAAATAGCACTGTCAAAATATTTTTGAAAACGGAATAATACCCAAACTATATTGTTTTCAAAAATATTTTGACAGTGCTATTTGATACATTTACCAATAATGCCTCATATTTATTTTTATTTCTAATTGAACATTTATTTAAATGTGTAGCCCTGTTGTGTATTTATATTATTGTTATTGTACTTTTCCAGCAATAGTTAATGGAATATATTAGCTTACAGACCACGTGTGGTGTAATGGCAAGCGTGCTCGCCTAGAATGTGGTAGCTCATGGGTTAGAACACCGGTCGGGTCAAACCAAAGACTATAAAATTGGTATTTGCTGCTTCTCCGCTTAGCATACAGTATTAAGGAGTAAGAACAAAGACTGGTTGCTTCGGAATCAGGACATTATGTCTACCCGTGTACTGTTGTTTCAGTGAACTAGCAGTATACAAATCCTATTAAGGGTGTTGTTCTAGTACAAAGTGGACATCATCGCCACCATTTTACCGAATACAACTTGTGCTCGCCGTGATATAGGACAAAAATTGCCCTCTTAGCGTTGAACAACAATCACTCATTCACTTATATTAAATATAATATATGATGCATAATTTTGTTGGAAATAAAATAAAAACATTACCTGTTTGTCAACGAGGTCATAATTATTTTCTTCGTCTCCATGATCCTAAATGTAAATAACAAAAGTATTAATGGTTTGATGTAAATGTGAAACGAAAACATTTAATAGTTAGTAAGTTATTGTCCGTGATTTTGTTTTGAAACAGATTAAAGATATAGACGTGATTCCGTGATTTGTTTCTGTGAAGGCATTCTGTTCATCGTACAAATCTGTAATTAAATCTGCCAAATTAAATCAGAGCATGCATCACTGTTCTGATAGAAACACAAGGGCTTTCATCTCCTCTGATTTTACTGGAAAAAGTCGTCACTAAAAAGAATATGCTTGAAAAGGACAGGAGGAATGTAATATGGCATTAAGAGGACTTTTTTTTAATTAAAAATGGGCGTATATATCTGTAAGATCCATACACAATCTGTCAGCATATTGCACTGAGTGGATATAATAAGGGACATATAATATCTAAATTCGTTAAAAAATACATTCTACTCATTAAGTTTAGTTTCTATCAGCCAAGTGGGTTTAGAGAATGTAAAAAAGTGTATATATATACATATCATAATTGTTTGAACTAATTATTTAGCATTCCCTATGATAAGTATTGTGAGAATTTGTTAGTTTGATCCCCGTTCGTGATGAGGTGTATTTGATGCAACTTTACGTGTTCAATTTTGAAAGTGACTTCTATGTCCTCTAACAATAAAACCGATCGCCAAGATATAATTTAAATATCGTTGAAAGTGGCATTAAATATATATATATATATATATATATATATAGACATTGATAAAGTCCCTGGGTGGGACGAAAATTTTGTCATTCAACGAAGTGTTTAATTCTTTATCACTTTGTTTTGTGTACTTGGTGTTGTTTTACAAACCATTTTAGACGTTTATAAATTGTATTTTACTTCCATAGTATCGTTATACCGTTGCGATCCAACACCCCGTAAGATTGATCGTTGACTGGTTTTTCAGACGTTGTATATGTTATTTCTTTCTTAGTCAGTATTATGTTACATGACATAATCCGACCGATCTTACAGCTCTTTACATCAAGAGCTATGAATTTTATTTTAAAAAACTTAGAAAACTAACTCTAAAACAAATTAGTACAGAACATCACGTATCTAATTTGAAATTAAGACGCCATATTGGTTATGAATATTATTTAAATAGACATTGATAAAGTCCCTAGGTGGGACGAAACTTTTGTCATTCAACGAATTGTTTAAATTAAACTTACCATATGTACAAAATCCATCGTCTATCTCTGTTAACTTGTCAACTGTTAAAATGCAAGGATAGATCATAAATTCTGTCTATTTAAATTTGTAAGATTTACTGGTCACGTTATTCGAAAATTTCCGATCAGATTTCAAGTCTCTTCTCTCAAATAATAAATAAATTCATGGAAATTGTTTAAAAATAGAATTTTCTTACTTAACATTTAAATTGAACAATACAAACTATAATCCCTACATTTGGTCAGTAACACCCATAGTCAGAGTGTTAAAATCTGAACGGTAAAGACACAATGGTCAGTATATAATTATTTTTAAAAGACACTCCTCTTGTTTCTTTTTTATTATTTTTATTAATTAGAATTTTTGATAAATGTTCAATAGGAGTTAACTGGTATATACAATGTATAAAACAATTTCTTCACACATTCGCGTTCAAATGAAATAAGTATTAAATACAGACCAACTCCAGCAACTAGAAGATGATGTTATGTAATGTTTTCTGAGAAGGTCCAGGATCAATTTAACTCGAAAATTATTAAAAGTTAGACAATTTGAGCCACATTTAGATACTAAAATATTAGAAAATAGTTAGAATTCTTAGATTGGTGCTATGAACTAATAATTGATTAAATACAGACAAAACAAATACTATTAATGCATGTATAAAATGAGTTTGATAATATTTTATTTAAAAAAAACAAGTTTTGACGAGTTTTGTTCTTTTCAAATAAAATTAATGTAATATAGAACGGATATTCTTTTTTTTGTCCAATTACATTTTGGAATAAAATGAAAAACAAAAAATATAACACTGTCGTGTTGGAAGAATTCCAAACTCAAATATCATCGTAGAAAGAGGTAAAATCGATACCTCTAATAACATGTCGGCTCACTTTCCTGGCTTGGCATAGGCACTTTGATAAAAAGGTTCGGGGTTAAACTAGATTTATGGGCTAAAGCCTCCTCTCGTAGTGAAATGATGCGGTCGTACATGTGCTTTCCACATGTGAGTAACATACCAATCCTCACATATAACCCAGCAAACAGTGTTATTATAAAGAACGATATAATCTTGAACAATATACATAGTATATTTAATCTTCATCACACAGAAGTTGTCATATGTATAATATTACTTATTTTAAAGATAAACGATGACCTCAACTATTGTCAACCGCATCGCTGGTGCAATGGTTAGCGTGCTCGCCTCAAGTGTGATAGATCGTGGGTTCGAGCCCCGATCGGGTCAAACCAAAGACTGTTAAATTGGTATTTGCTGCTTCTTTGCTAAGCACGCAGCATTAAGGAGAAAGAGCAAAGACTTGTTGGCTCGGAATCAGGATAATGTATCCGAGTGGGGTGACAAGTCTATCCGCGGACTGTTGTTTCAGTGAGCTAGCACTATACAAATCCAACTCAGCGTGTTGGTCTAGTACAAAGCGGACCTCGTTATGATATTGCTGATAAATTGCCGAGTTGGCGTTCAGCAACAATCACTCAACTATTATCTAAATATTAGATATTATCATTTTTGTATATTATTTGGAAGCGTTGATTGGTTGAAAACGGATCACATGACGTTCTATAAAAAGTGGTATAGCACGGACGTTACTAATTATAGTAACACACATGCAATATACAAATTTGTTTTTTAAAAACATCCGTGCTATACACGATTTATCAATGTATTTTTTAGAAACATCCGTGCTATACACGATATACCAATGTATTTTCCAAAATTTCAACAGATTTCAAAATTTTCAAAACAATTCAGTTTAAATATGAAAAATTTCAAAAAATTAAAAATTTTCATAAAATTTAAAAACTTTCAAAAATTTCATATAAGATTTCAAAATTTTCAAAAAATTTCAAAATGATTAAATTTTCAAAAAGTTTCAAAAATTTCAAAGTTTTAATAAAATTTCAAAATTTAAATAATAATATTCAAAAATGATAAAACAATTATAGCCTACCATTTTGGTCAATACATGGATTTATAGACCTAAAAATATATATCGACCTCGGACTTCGTCCTCGGTCAATATATATTCATAGGTCTATAAATCCATCTACTGACCAAAATGGAAGGCTATATTTGTATAGTATATAAGGCCGTCGTAAGACATAATAGCGAAATGTTTTCTGAATAAATACATATTGTATATCTCCGTTCTCCTCTGGTATATGGTTTCGTTTATTTTGCTTTTGTTTAGTTTGTTTTTTATTTACTTCTTTATATTTTTTTTAATTATTTTTGGGGGTCCAAAAATATACAAAGAGTCGACTAGGAAAAGGATGTTCAATCAACATTTGACAAGGAAAACATATTTATTCCATCAATCTTTTGAGTGCCCCTTGTGTATCTTCACACTTCTGTATTACCTGTCGAACTCTATTTCTTGATTGTCTTTTTTTATTTGACCGTAAAATGGATCTTTAAGAGCTACGGGGTGCGCCGCTAATCTTAATATGTTCTACATTTTTTTTCAGACTCTTAATAGTGCTCAATTTTGTGAATAATTAAATAATTGAACAGTAACAAAGAGAGCGAGGAGCAATTATATTTCCGTGTAACCCGTGTTTTCGTCACGTTATACCCAATATGTCCGCACAAATTATACAATATTTTCCCATAGTCTAGCATTTTTGTTTTTGTTTTTCCATTTTATTGGAAATACTGAAAGACAATACTGATTAATATTTTGTTATATTAAAAGTAAACCAACATTTTTAAATAACTGATATTAGAAGGAAGAAGAGTTTGAAGATACCAAAGGTGTAATCAGAAACAGTAAATCGAAGAACAGACAACACAATGGCCAAAAGAAAAAGTTTATATTATATTAAGGTTCTATTTATGCGTGGACGTCTTATTTGTGTTTTGAAAACTTGCTGTAAGCCAATATGTGTTTATTCGTTTCTTTTCTTTTGTACCTCTGTTCCTCTCTTGTTTTTAAACCCATATGTTTCGTTATTTATTTCAGTCTGATTGTATCCGAGGTAGAGTAACCAACCCCGCTATAAACGATTTAGTTCGCCAATTTAGAGGACAGTTGGCACCAGCATTACAGGCAAATCTACAAAGGCTCCGTGCTAGGGTAGAACAGGCACTGAATGGTGAAGACAATGTTACAGTCTATATATATATCGCAGATGCGCTTCCTGAACCAATTCGTTTTCAAATGGGTAAAGGAGAAAATGAATTTGTCATTGATATAGAAGAAAATAGTATAGAATATGCATGGACAAAGAGAACACTCTGGAAAAAGACAAAGCAGTTCATTTCAGAGGTTGCCTTCAATATTGCTGAAGGATTGAAATTTGTATTACAATCTGCGTTACCAATCGGCGGTGCTGCTATGAAAGCAATAGGCTTTTCGTAATTTGAATTTTATTTTCATTGTTTACACATCAACTGTGATCATATGCGTATGTGAGGAACACGTAGTTTTGTATGTCTCTAGGGGTGTCTATTGGTTCCATATATATTTAAGACAGCGAAATCTAAATAAACTATTTTGTATCAAATTGCATAAATATGTATCTTGTTACTATGTTTGGTTTTTATTTAGATTTAATACAAACTCCAAGTAGTGTATTAAGAATAGCATATTCTTCAGCATTTGTGTAAAACACAATCACAGTAGGCAATGTTTTCTAATAATGACATATTTTTGTCCCATTTAAGTCATAGATCATGTTTGTTGCTGCAACATTTGTTTATATAATATAATTTGGCGACATCATACATTCAATCGTAATAATATACAAGGTTGAACAGTAACTACTTCCTTTCTTTTCCTCAATGAAATCAATAATTAATTTGTATGTGTGTTTTGTTTTGTCGAAGTAAGTATGGATGGATCAATAACAAATTTTCTTTTTATTTAGCAAAAACTAAATTAAAAAAGTATTTTTTTAATCTTCAATGTCTTTGTACTCTAGCACGAGCCTAAGTTTTAGTCAGCATGCCTATTTTCTTAAAACAGGGGAAAACAAAAAATGGTGTACTTTTTAGAACTGTGATCATATTCAATATCATTCATGTAAATTTAGACGAAGGTGTCTTATTCGCTGAAATTGTTTACCTGATAAATATTTATTTTTTGTATTTACCTGGAAAAGTTTCTCATTTTAAATAAATTAATATTTCTTATAGCAAATTTTGATATCACGAATAGTTTTGTATTTTCATTACGGATTCTGATTACCCCTTTGTATCTTCAAACGGCTCTTCTAACAGCGATATACTGCGATATACTGAACGATTTTTTCAGTGAGCTAACACTTCTACTCTATAATAAAGCAGACACTATTATCAAATCGGAACTAGGTCTTGTCCTTGAAATAGGAGTGAGTGAGTGATTGTTGTTTAACGCCAATTCGGGAATTTTTCAGCTATGTCATGCCGAGAGCAAGTTAATTCTCTATGAGATGATGATGAGGTTCACTTTTTTCTAGACCAACACGCGGGTAGACATGTCGCTCCACTCGGACACATTATTCTGATTCCGAGCCAACCAGTCTTTGCTCTTTCCTCTTAATGCTGCGTGCTTAGCGGAGAAGCAACAAATACCAATTTCATTGTCTTTGGTTTGACCCGATCGGGGGTTGACCCCACGATCTACCGCACTCGAAGCGAGCACGCTAACCATTACGCCACCGATGCGGTTTTCATGAAATATGTATCTCTTACTCAGGAGGTCACGAGAAAAATTATTTCTAGTTTCTAGAAAATATTCCGACTGCCCATTTATCGTCGATAAAAATATGTATCTTGAACACGATATCACAAGGGAATTGTTGTTTTCTCGTCCATCGTGACAATAACATACCATAATTATATGATTCATATTTTCGATAAACGCACAGTACCTGAATCATAGCAGGATTTCGAGTAAGATTAAATATACATTTTTTTTTAAATGATGATTCAGACCCAATACAAAGGTCATAAAAAACAAAAGAACAGACAGGCATGTGCACACAATACGAACTCTTACAAAAACTGTTAGTTAGACCATGCACTCCAAAACGATGAACTGTTTCATATAAATCACCCCTTGTATCTAATATTCAAATGATGGTTGAGGCCATCGGAACTCCTTTTGACAGGAACATTTCTGTGTCACGAATATTAAATATGTTATGTATAATGTTCAAGATGAGAGCGTTCTTGATAATAGCGGTGATCGCCCGATTATGTTTGAGAGTTGGCATTTCACTTACATATAGAAAACACTTGCACAACCGCATCATATCACCAAGAGGATAGGTTGGGATCCATACAACTACTCTAACCCCTCAACTTTTTATGGATGAGCCTGTACTAAACCAAGAAAGTGAGCTGTTATGAATATGTGTTAGGGGGTATCGATTTGGCCTCTTTCTACGATTTTGCGGTTGTATTTT
>MJUT01055631.1:244244-276310 GCA_002080005.1 Gigantidas platifrons | reverse complement strand
GTGTCTGAAGATTTGTTAACATCTGTTAGTTATTTTTTGGTACATAATCTCAGTGATTTGTCTGATCACTGTCAAATATCCTGTATGATTCAATGTAATTACAATATTGTTCAAAAAGAAATTACTGGTTTATCTATTCCAGATAAATGTATTTGGGATGATACCTCACAAGAAAAATTTCAAAATGCTTTAATCTCCCATAGTGTTCAAGAACTTATCATAAAATTTAAAAATAATACATATTCAGAATCTAATTTAGATATTATGATAGATGATTTAAATAATATTTTCATCACAGTTGGTGATATTTCTTTAAAAAAGAAGAAGCTTAGGACATATTCTAAACACCATAAATTTTAAGCACAAGCCAAAGGATAGTAAACCTTGGTTTGACACAGATTTATATAAGTTAAAAAGAGAGTTGGATAATAAATGTCAGCTTTTGCAAAAATATAGCTTTGATCCAGTCATAAGAGGCTCTTATTTTAAATGCTTAAAAAACTATAGAAAAAAGAGAAAGTTTAAAATGAGATGCTATAAAAAAGAATTATTTGACAAATTAGATAATCTTCCAAATCAAAATCCAAAGGCTTACTGGAATTTAGTTGAACAACACAAATCTGACACAAAAAATGAAAACAAATCTGTAAATATAAACCTGGATGAGTGGAAACATCATTATCAAAGGCTGAATGGTAACAATCCAAAAAGCTCATCTTTAGATTTAAACTTAAAAAGAATGGAAGAAGAAATAATCTTTAATGAATTAGATTTTAAGATAACAGAACCAGAAATAGTTAAAGCAATAAAAACTTTAAAAAAAAACTCTAAAGCTTGTGGTTTTAGTATGATATTAAACGAGATGATAAAATATGGACACATAGTTTTCAGTCCATTATTACTTAAAGTCTTTAATACAATTTTTACATCAGGATTATATCCTAAACTTTGGTCCAAGGGATACATCACCCCACTGCATAAGAAAGGCTCTGTATATGATCCATCTAACTACAGAGGAATCACAATAACTGATGCCATCGGTAAATTATTTAACAAAATCATAAATGACAGACTTACAAAATTTTTAGAAAAGAATTATATAGTTCCTAAAGAACAAATAGGATTTAAACATGGATGTCGTACATCTGATCATATGTTTGTGATAAATACAATTATCCAAAAATATGTTACAATTACAAAATACATTTATATGTATGTTTTGTTGACTTTAGGCGTGCTTTTGACACGGTTTGGCATCTTGGTCTTTTCTATAAACTGAAAAAAGCGGTGTTGGCTCAAAATTTTATAAGATTGTAAAATCTATGTATCATAATATTGAATTGTGTGTTAAAAGTGGCACCAATAGAACATATTTTTTTCCTTCACAAGTAGGAGTACGCCAGGGCGTTAACTTGAGACCCAACTTGTTTAAACTGTATATGCATGACCTGCCCTCTTAGTTTGATTCCTCTTGAGATCCAGTTATATTAAATGATAAGCCTTTAAATTGCTTAATGTATGCTGATGACGTGGTACTTCTGTCATCAACTGAAACTGGTTTACAGAATAGTATTAATAAACTTTGGAAATTTGCAGATGATTGGCATATGAATATAAATTGTGAAAAAAACTAAAATTGTGGTTTTCAATAAATCAGGCCGCTTAAAAAAGATTAATGTTACTTTTAATTCAACACCTTTAGAATGTGTCCAAAAATATACATATCTTGGTATAACCTTTAGTGCATCAGGAACTTTTTCCTATGCAAAAGAAAATATATACAAGAAAGGAATGAAAGCTTTATTTAAATTAAGGAAGTCCTTTGAAAATGACAAACCAAGTATAAATACTATTCAACATATTTTTGACCACACAATAACACCAATACTTTTATATGGTTCTGAAATATGGGGTATTTTTTCATCCCAAAAATTTAAAGCTAATCCTGATAAATACTTAACTAAAGAAACATATGCTATTCCCATGGAACGAATACATACAAAGTTTTGTAAATTTGCACTTGGTATTAGAACCAAATCATCCAACTTGGCCTCCCGTGGAGAATTGGGAAGATACCCTTTGCTACCTTATATTTTACTTAATATGATAAAATTTTGATGTCGATTAAAGGAACATTCTACCAATAATAACATTTTAGCAAATGCCTTTGAATTATCAAATGAAATGTATTTAGAAAATAAAATATCTTGGGTTAGAAATATTAAAGATATTTTTGATTACCTTGAAATGTCATATTTATTCAATAATAGTGCAAGATATACATCTGATACTATAATAAGAAAAGTAACGAAATCTTTATTAATAAAGTTTGAAACATTGTGGTTTAATGAATTGAATAATGATGTCCGTAAAGATCCTGAGGCTGGTAACAAGCTAAGAACATATCGTATGTTTAAAACTATTTTCCAGTGTGAACCATATTTAAAATATGGAAAGGAAAAAGAGAGAAAATTACTGACAAAATTTAGAGTAAGCTCTCATAATCTTTATATAGAAAAGGGAAGATATACTGGAGTTAAAGTAAAAGATCGAGTTTGTGAATTATGTAAAGAGAGTGTAGAAGATGAAATACATTTTTTAATTAAATGTACTCATCTTGAAACACACAGAAAACTATATATTAATATGTTAATTAATAAATATAAAAACTTTGCAGCCTTGTCAGAAGAACACAAATTCATTTGGATGATGTGTTCAGAAGATAAAGCAGTTATTAATGTTGTTTTGAAATTAATATCATGTTTATTTGAAGAAAGATTAAAACTATTAAATAGAAATTAAAGTAAATAATTATATACCAATTTATTATGGGATTGTCTCCCCTAGACTAAAAAAATAAAAATAAAAATATTCTTTTGGTGTTCCTGGTGGATAGCTTGTAGAATAACAAAATACTTCTGTTTATGTATTTTTCTTTGTATATATGTATAACTATATGTAATCAATTACAATCAATCAATTGCAATTATTGTATAAAGTGAATGTCTGTTTTGTTTTGTATATCTGATTTATTGTATTATTATGCTGCCCCATTGTGGGCATTTTTATTAGTAATAAAAAAACATTTCTTTCTTTCTTTCTATCTTTCATCTGTTTTGTCTTTTCCTGTGTCGATGTGCTCATTTTAAATTTGCCAGTTGCAAAATAAATCAATGTTAGCCATATGCAAGCATATCATTTTAATATCAAAAAAATCATTTTACAGAAATATTGTCAAGTAAAAGACATTTCAAATATAATACATCATTTTAAAATTACATACATTACCCACGATTCGTTGAATTGTCACCTTAATATTTTGTATCATAATTATAATTACCCACGCCCCCTCCAAAAAAGGGGGCGTAATGTGTGTTCAAAGGGGATGGCGGTTTATTTTTTAACCGGTGATGATATAATGTCAGTGTACAGAGGATTCAGGTTAATTAAACTCTTACTGTAATAGACGTTAATATCACGAACTCAATGTCTTCATTGACCATGAGTATCAGCTGTTGGGTACATTCAGGAGTAATACCACTAAAGAATTCTACTTAGCCTTCTATATTAAATAAAATCATTTTGAGCTTTCATACAGGATTCATATTAAGTTTAATCTAAGCGACACTCGTATCTCATGGAAGGGTACCTAATTGGAAGCTTAAAATCAACATACATTTAATAGCATATAAGAAAACACCGGTGGTCTCCTTCCAATGCAATAATTTTTTTATTTTAAACCACAAGGATATCAAATATGGCCTTAAAGTTATCCTAAATTCTGTAGGTTTCTGCTGACATTCAGTATTTTGCAGTATCTAAAAGGGTTTATTTTGTATCCAACAATGTAGGAATCCATTTTGTGTTAACCTACTACATCCTTTTCGACTGGTCCCCATGTTTAGTGGTATTACACCTTCAGGTACCACTAAACTCGGGAACCAGTCGAGAAGGATGTATGATAAAGTAGTACTTAAATACTAAATGAATTCCTCCACTGTTAGATACAAAATAAACCCTATTTGATACTGCTAAATACTGACTGCCAGCAGACACCTACAGATATTAGGATAATTTTAAGCCCATATTTGATTACCTTGTGGTTTTAGATAAAATAAAATGATTGCATTGGAAAGAAACCACCTGAACTTGTGTTAAATCGAAAGTGAAAATAGGATTTTTCAGAGTAGGCGAACTTCATTCAGACAGATATGAGCTTCGCTTATAATAAACTTCAGGTGAGCCTGTATGGAAGCCCAAACAGATTTTATTTAACATTGAATACTATGGGGAATTCTTTAGTGGTATTACTCCTTCAAAATATATATTGTAGACAAAACAATTAGCAATGTAAATAAAAATTAAAATATATAAAAACAATAATAAAAATTATAAATATATTCACCACATTCAGTACACAATATCTTGTATACTACATACACACTCAATATTTACAAATGGAATTCCAAAAATGCCATTTTGCGATGTTCAATATGTTTAAATTATGTCATAAATCATAATCAAAAGCTACATTATTTTCTGTTATGCAAGTAAAATTTGGTTTGAGGAAAAGTAAACAAAGATATAGTACTACGGTTAAATTTCATAGAAATCAGTTAACATACATATTGACAGCTTCTAATAAACGGTAGATAACTCTTAAATAAACTACAGTTTTATCTTAAATAGGACACCGAAGGTCTAGAACAAGCCCAGGAATTATACGAAGAGTTTTTTGTTTTTGCATAATGACAATTGTTATATTTTGTTCTGTAAAGTAGGCAATACAGGTACATTCGAAACTAGTAATATCAAACTAGTAATATCAAACTGGGATAACTCAACTTGAAACAACTGTTCCCTTGTAAAAAGTATTCCCTAGACTTTTTATTACATTTCTTGATCACCCGTGAAATCATGATTAATTGCCTTCTTTGATCATGAGAGTTTAAAGAAAACCTTATGCTAATAAATGTTGGTAACTGGCAATTAATTACTATTTCAGGTGTTGTAAAGAAATGTTGCAAACATCGAACAGTTTATTGGTTTGAAATTGCATGAAACGACCAGAATACGCTTTTCTAGTGATATTTGTTGGCATGAGCATTTCTCGTCACGGCATAGCCAGAAATCATGGGTACTTTTGCTCATGAATATTCATAAACCAAATCGCTTCATGTATGACGTCAGTAAATAAATGTTGAACCATATTTGGAAGACCCTGATCAATATGAACTCTGATGAAAACTCGTATCTATTTTTTTAAATAATATTTCATCACAGTTTTGATCACATAAATAACTTGATAATTATTTGTGATCGTATCAAAATTAATTGTCATCATATATGTTCATTAGGAATCCGATGATGTGTGTAAAAGATCGAAAATATATTTAAAGCACTGCCCCCCCCCTTTTCATGATCACATTAAATAAATAAAAATATGTAAATAAAAAATGTATTTGTGCATTTTTCTTTCAATTTCTGCCCCACATAAGTATTAGTATGCCATTGAAATCGTTTAGTATATATATTGTTAGATTTTTTTAATGTGTTTATTACAAGTATTCAATGTTTTGTTGATATTGTGTAATAAACATTCATCGAATTCAAATGTATCATAATAAAAAGTTTATTCACCCTTCATGGAGCCTCGATTTATATACAGGGACGTAGCTGTGCACGCCATAATTACTTTCGACGAGATACAAAATGGTGCGATCTGGGGCCATTTCAGGGTTTCATATAACATAGAATCAAGCACAATTTTAATGACTTCGATAGACAAGAATATCTTAAAATTGTCAAAAATCTGCCCTTCGTGTCTTAGCAGATTTGTAAAAGTCCACTTCAAAATCTCAGTGAATATGCATCAATCCCAGGGAAGATGATAGCCTGTCATTCTTCACAGTCGAACTAACACAAGTTTTCAAACGTCTCAGTACACTAAATGACATCTCAGCAGTAGCTCTTGCTACTGGTATGCTTAACAAAACACATAATATTATATCCATAGAAGGATACAAACTAGATTTACAGAATCTAGGATGGTAAAAAGCAGGACATATGAGAAGAGGGTTCAGCCGGTACATCGGTACGGGGCCCGGAAAGCCACGAAAGGGCCCGTGAATCTCTGAAGGGCCCCATAGCCTTAGTCACTGGCGTTTTATTTTGATTTTTTTCATTATTTTTTGGTATTTTCAGCTCAAATCCACAGCTTTGAGAGAAGCTTCAGCCTGTTCTCAGACCCCCAAAGCAGTATTGTTCCGCCTTGTAATATTTAACTTAGTACAGTTACTTCAGTAAAAGGTGAGGGGGTTAAACTAGTTGGATCATAACTTGCCATGTCTTAAGAAATACCAATATAGCCACATCTCCTCTGAACTGTCGATCGAGAAAAAAACCCATAATATACTAGAAAGGTAGCATGTGCATCGTACTTGATAAATTCGCAATTAATATTTCCAATGTACAATAACGACTTCCGTCCAACATGAAAACAGGACAGATTGATGTACTTGATAAATCATCCCACCCCCTCTCCCCAACGTATGAAAATAGAAATAGCTTTATGTGATTTAAATACGTACTAACTGCATTACATGTAAACTGCATGATGCTGTTCGACAAAGACCTTTAACGAGAACAGGAACAAATGAATACCTGAATGAAATCGTGTTGTAATTAAAGATCATGTATACGTGATATAGAAGTTTGAAAAAATTTCAATGTTTATTATAAAAGAGGTTGAAACAAGTCACATTTTGATATCAATTCGGTTGTATTTCACTTTGACGATTTCAATTACGGAAGACGGACCGCAACCAGGAAAAAATGAACACCTGAATGAAATAGTGTTGTAATTAAAGATCATGTACGTGATGTATAACTCTGAAAAATATTAGTATTATAAATTGTATATCATATTTTTTTATAACCTGACGATGTGCACGCCATGGCGTGATAACGTACATATGCAGCTACGCCTCTGATATATTTTCTATATGTCTTCTTCTTCTTCTTCTTCTTCTTCGTTTACGGAACATCCATCAACATACTGATGATTATTTTCCGGCGCATGCCTGGTTTGGCATTTAATAAAGTTACATTTTTAGTATATTTTACAATTTTACCATTTTTATGACAATTAAAAAAAAAATTTTGAATTTTTTTTTTGCATTTTTTTTATTTTTTGTGTATAAGATAAAAACAAAATGAGTATTTACTGTAAGTGTGGGAATGTTTCAAGGAGCAAACTGTGAGAAAGTGCTTCCTTGAAAGTGTCGGTAGTGGTAATATTGGCTATGTTTGCAGGTATATTGTTCCAGTCTTTAATAGTGCGGCAGAAAAATGAAAATTTGTAGCTGTCTTTGTTGCATTGAATTTGCCTGTATGTTTGTTTGTGGGTCGATCTCGTTTTTGACTGGCTTTTTGTGAGGATGTCTTGAGCTGGGATAGCAATTTGGTGGTTTATAACTTTGTGGAACATTGCAATCTTGTTTTAAGTCTTCGTTCTTGTAAAGGATTAAAAAGCTGTATATTTTAATAATATGGCGTTTATTATAGGTCCGGGAATAGTATTTCGTGACATTTAAAGGGGCATTAGCTACGATTTTGACCAAAAAAATATATGCTTTGGAAATTGGTAAATAGCTTTAAAATGATGAAATAAAGGTAAATATTTCACATTAAGCAGCTTATCGAACCACTTTCCGCCTTTTGAGAACGAAAATTACCATCGATTACTTATTTGCTTGCAAGCAAATAATTTGACCTCGCTTTTTCCGTATGCAATTGACCTGACAGGTAAAAACGAATAATTTGTATTTTGTCGCTTATTAACTGCCATCTTGCATGGTTCTTTGTCCGTAATTAACACCGACTAAAAGCAGATTCACAAAAAATAAGAAATAAGTGAATTGTTGTACTGATTTAATGACGATTCGACAAACTCCGTAAACAATGTCAATAATTAATAAGATGGCGTCCATTTCTTGATTGATCTCAATACACGAGCAGTTTTTTCCCCGATGCGCGTACATTTCATAACATTTATAAGTTACAGAAACACGTTTTATGAAGGCATCAATCATATCTGATAGTTTTTATGGGTAACAAAAATTTACGATTTGGCAGATAATGCCCCTTTAACGAACACTTTACAAGATCAGTCCTGTAATTGATTAAAAATCGAAACATGTGTGTTACTTACGAAATTTGCTCATTCCTGGCATTTAAAGATGATACTAAGAGTAGCTAATACATTTGTCAATCATAAACTACGGATATATGGTTCAATCAATATAAACAACTAAGTCTGACCGGAAATTGATTTCATTTTTGTATCATTAAAGAGAAATCGGATACTTTTTACGATCAGAAAGTGTATGGGTTTTAGCGACGTAGCTATAACCCGTACACAAACACATTATTTTCGACTAAAACTCGTACACTAACGTCGATATTAATGTTGTTATATTTCCAAATCCAATTACCAGTGTATCAAAGGGGATATAATTTCAGATGTTTCGTCACTATATTTTACTTTTCCGGTTACGTTTTATTCATGGAAAGCGTCTACATCATTTTATTTCGTAAAATTTTGTGAGGGAAAGTTGTTTTCTGAAGTACTAGCTGAGCATTATCACACATCAAACAATTATAACGAAGTTCCTTCATTTTATGAGCCCAAAAAGTATAAGCGGTATTTATCTGGAATCTACCATATTAACAGTTTCAATGAAAACTTTGTGCTTTCGCAATAAAACGACTTCTTATTTACCTTGACAACTTGTAAATTGGTGTGTTGGGCTTCAGTGGTAGCTATTTCCCGTGTACAGATGATACACAGTGAGTGTGGTCTGTCGTCAATTGTTGAATATGGTACAACGATCTCTGTTGTAGTTTGTGTAAAATTTTCTGTTTTGGTGAATCAGGCCTTCGTGTAGTTTAGAGGGCTCTACATATCCTCAAAAAAACAAAACCGGGCACTCACCATATAATGTATCATTTTTGTTCTATAAGACCTGGCTTTGTTGTCTCACGATATTTATTAGGTACTTTAGAGGATTCACATTATTTTCTATAACGAATGTTGTTGTCTTATGATATGAAGCAGGTATATATGGCAGTGGGACCCTAAAGTACCCCAAGGCAATATAGGATTCATTTACCTTAGGGGACTCGCATAATTTTCTATGGTTAATGTTATTGTTTTATGATATGAATCTTAGATATAGGTAGTGGGTTCCTTAAAGTACACCAAGGCATCATAGGGATCATTTACTTTTGGGGACTCACATTATTTTTTTTATGGTTAATGGTAGTGGGTCCCCTAAAATCGTAGATATATATTGAAAAGGATTTAACTTTTATATAAATATATTTTATTAATGCACACAAGTAACCCATTTGGGTTTTAACATTATAATTTACATAATATACATGTACAGACAAGACAAATAAAGCATACATGGCTACATTAAAACACAATTATTGATTTTGTTTCTCTGGGAAAGGTGTAAAATGACACTTTATGGGGAGAGCCCCTTAAAAGTAAACTTTGTAAATTACGACTAACGTAAATGAAGGCTATAATGACTTAGCTATAGTGTGTCACGGACATGAATTCCACAACTCGCTGTTATCTATTCAAAGATTACTGACAAGTCATAAGGAATACATTTTATGTAAAAAAGGCGGACTGTTTTGTAAACTTGCCATCCCAAAATATATATGTGTCTTCGTTATTTAGCCCAGTAAAGAGAAGAAATATTATACACGGTGCATAGCCATAACGGATTCTTTTGGATGAAACGGATTCTTTCGGAACAAGAAACGGATCATTTCACCTTTTTTCTCAACATGAAATGGATGACAATGCCAATAAGACGAAAGTTATGGAACAGGAAATGTAATTAAAGCAGTCTAACTATGCCACGGAACTTTTGAGTTTACCGACAGACCACTTTTCCTTTACAGCTGTATAATTTCCTCTGTGTTTTTCTCGCTCCGAAATTTTGGTTAAATTCTTATATATTTCTATAGTAAGTGGTACGTTGTTGCAGGAATTTTATTTCGTACAGTGGATATACTAGTTTTAGCATAAAATACTACCAAACACATTGATTTACAACAGAAGTAGTTATGTATAGAGAGTTCTACTGAAGGCAAATTGAAGTCACAGCCAGCAGCAGAGACGGTCTGAAACTTGCTACATGCATGACGTCACGGCAGGTGTGTTCAGAATCGATAAGCCTTTGGTTCAATAGTGACAGGTGCGTTTTAATTTTAAAATCGATAATCTTTGAAGCTCGCTGTAATCACAGTGTATAACCGGACAGTTATGAAAAACGGAAGTTGCTGTACTGTCCGACCAGGTAAGGTTAGTTGCTTGCAGAAATGTCGATATTTTTGGATGATTATCCGTGATTTATTCTTTGAAAGTGGGTCAACTGAAGCAACAAAAATAAAAATAAGAATACTGCAAATGTATGTCATTTATATTTCTGATCAAATAACAGTTCCCTATTTGAACACTGAAACTGGAAATCGTCGTTTAAACATCGGTGGATGGTATGTTTTCGCTCGAACAAAGGAGGTAAAAATCTAATTTTCTCCACTTATTCTTTAAATTATGTCAAATATGTTCTCACTATCTGATGAAATAGACATTGACGTTTTCAATGCAAGGAAAATATGACCGTAAACGCACTCATTTTCCTTACAACGGGTGCATTTAACATCGTTCTTCATTCTACGTCACTGTACGGCTAATTGCTAACGAATTTTTCTGTCCTTTCCGCACAATTGTGTATTCCTTCAAATTTCGAAGTTGTTATCTGTTGTTCTACAATTTCATACTTTTTTTTACAGTTTACTCATCTTTAATTGTAAAACGTGTAGTAAGGTCTACGACCTTTTGCTGGCAAAAAGATTATGGACAATTTTTGAAATAAAATCAATACAGAACTTGCCAAAAAACAAATCGGAAAGTGCATTTGATTGAATAATTATGTCCTTAATTTTTACCATTTTGTTATGTCCCGACAACGAATGTGGAAGGGTTATATAGCTTTACCCTTGTCCGTCTGTACGTCCGTATATATGTGTGGTCCTTTTGGTTAAGTTGTTTAGCTGCATTTCTCAGGAACCACTTATGATAGGCCAAAGGTATTTCACATGACTGTATAATCATCATATATAGTGAAGCACATCCCAACATCAATTGGGTCACCCTAACCTACATTGTACGCTTGAGTGGCTTTGGTTAAATCAAGTGTTTAGGTCCATTTCTCAGACTTCGTATATACGGGAGGGGCATCCGTGTCTTACAGACACATAATCTGGTTGGTTTTAGCTTTCTGTTATAAATAAATAAATATATTATCTTTATTTCAAGAGCATAACCCCATTAGCAAGAGCTAATCTCCATGAGGGTCCTCAAAATAGCATCAATATGTACAAAAAGTTTAAATCGCAAATACAGTATACAAGCATTTGGAGAAAACTAAACAGATATTTCAGAGAAAACTAAACAAACTGATATTTACATATAAAGCACAACAACTTTATAATGATAGCAAATGCTCTTAACATTTACTTTTAAATGAAGAAAGTGTTTTGCAGCCTTTCACTTCCATAGCTAAATCATTCCATATTTGCGAACCAGAATACAAAAATCTAATAAAATCTAATCTAATTTCATAGATAAGACTATCATGTCTATCTTGTTTTGATTTCAGATAATGGACCGGTCTTTTGATGTTGTACCAGACGAGGAATCAATTGAGGAAGTTGTTGCCACCCTCTGCTGTAACAAGTTGTACCAGTCGAGGAATCAATTGAAGAAGTTGTTACCACCTTCTCCTGTAACAAGTTGTACCAGTTGAGGAATCAATTGAGGAAATTGTTACCACCTTCTCCTGTAACAAGTTGTACCAGATGAGGAATCAATTGAAAAAGTTGTTGCCACCCTCTCCTGTAACAAGTTGTACCAGTTGAGGAATCAATTGAGGAAGTTGTTACCACCTTCTCCTGTAACAAGTTGTACCAGTTGAGGAATCAATTGAAAAAGTTGTTGCCACCCTCTCCTGTAACAAGTTGTACCAGTCGAGGAATCAATTGAGGAAGTTGTTACCACCTTCTCCTGTAACAAGTTTTACCAGATGAGGAATCAATTGAGAAAGTTGTTGCCACCCTCTCCTGTAACAAGTTGTATCAGATGAGGAATCAATTGGGGAAGTTGTTACCACCTTCTCCTGTAAAAAGTTTTACCAGATGAGGAATCAATTGAGAAAGTTGTTGCCTCCCTCTCCTGTAACAAGTTGTACCAGATGAGGAATCAATTGGGGAAGTTGTTACCACCTTCTCCTGTAAAAAGTTGTACCAGTCGAGGAATCAATTGAGAAAGTTGTTGCCACCCTCTCCTGTAACAAGTGCCCATTTACCACCAAATATAAAACTAGTTTGAAAAGGCACCAGAACCAACATGTTAGAAATACGTTATGTGATGTCAATACAAACCAGATAAGCCATATCTGTGACCAGTGTGGAAAATCTTTCTGCACCCGTTATGTATGCAAGTTCATACAAATATTGAACACCAGCAAAAGTTTAGATTCACCTGCGCGGTGTACAATAAGGGGTTCCACCACCTATGGAACTTTAGGGGACATCTTTCTAGCCACCACAGCGCCTTGAAAGTGAGGTGTGAAACATGCGGCAAAGCATTTAACTGACCATGCATCAAATACACTGCAAATCAAATGGATCCGATGCCATGGAAACAATAATTCCATAGATTCCGAGTTTGTTTGTGACTTATGCAATAATTCATTTAAGACAAAGAAAAATCTACAAGATCATTCCCGTGGGGCACATGATGGACGTCAATTTTACTGCTGTACTTGTGGCAAATCTTTTAAGTGGAGAAGGAGTTTGTCTTATCATACCAAGCATGTAAAACATTAACGTTCACAGTTTTACAAGTAACAAGGTGTACTTACTACCGACACTACAAGTTGTACTTGTTATAACTCTGACTGATCTTACCAGTTTACAATTTGTCAGCATTAATACATGTACAGTATGGTGCCATATATTTATGAACGAATTTCATTTTTTCTCTATATTACATGTAATACTCTCTTTTTTTCGCAAACAATTCTACAAAACTCATCTCTGGTCCGAATTTGATCAGGTTTTCACTATAAAACACAAAATTCTATACAGTTTCGTGCAATAATTTTAAAATAATTTTATTATTAACTGTATTCAAATATTTATGAGTTGAACACAAATTTAAATTTCTGACGTCATAATTTACTATATACTTATGTAAAATTTGAATTTAAAAATTTTAATTTTGAGTTTAACTTACTGTTATTCAAAAATTAAAGATTGCAAAATTATTTCAAAATTACTGTTGGAAACTATATTAAATTTGAATTTAAATGGTGAAAATTTTATGAAAATCGGAGCAGAATTGACTTTGGTAGAATTTTTGGAAAAAAGAGAGCTTTATATATAATATATAGGAGAAAATACATTTGTTCATAAATATATGGCACAATACTGTATGCAATGTTTCATTTCACACAATTCGCATTACATATTTGAGTTTTTGCAGGAAAGCAATTAATAGATATGCACATAGAATCACCCACAACATTTTGCTTTGCGATTTCTGATAATGTACTTTAAACTGGAGGAATGTCATGAATACAAGACCTTTCCAACCAGCCAAACCACAAGTTCAGAGGTCGCAATGCAGTATTCAACACGGTAGAAATGAAACCACACAGCGAACAACATATACAAATGTTGGACTAGCTGCAACAAGTGTAAATATTTGTTTTGCAATATTCTGTGTCAAATCAAAAGCATAATTCATGTAAAATATATTTAAAAATTCTCCAGGTAGTGTCAAAGGAGAGCAAATATATTAAAGCTCACCGGCAGGCGGGGTCATCGGATATAATTCTGAAAGGGGGCCACACAAGAACCATTCCACCAAAGTATGGTCCCAATTAGCCAAGTTAGTTTCAGAGGAGAAGATTTTGAATGTTTGTTTTTTTTGCTGAATTTTCTATTTTCAGCATTGGTGGCCATCTTGGTTGGGAGCGGGATCATCGGATACAATTCTGAAAGGGGACCACCCAAGCACCATCATTCTTGCCAAGTTTAATCCCAATTGGCCCTGTGGTTTCAGAGGAGAATATTAAAATACAAAAGGTTAACGACGGACGGACGTACGACGGACGCCCAATGGTAGCAAATGCTCACATGACCCTTCGGGTCAGGTGAGTTAAAAAACTTCTACAGAAATGACTAAGGCATGGAAATGTTAGATAATGTGTTTTTAATATACTATTCCTGAAAGTCAAATCCAAGTCTTTTACGCGCGGTAATATTTTTTCTTCGTTGCACTGATGGTATTGTCTTATAGGTTTTATTCCCTTACATGGTGCACCAAATTTCGTAATGGTCGCATTTTTTCGTTTAGCATGCTTCCGCTGAGCCCTGTCTTCAGAATCGAAGAAATGATCCTTAGGTTCTATTAACTGTGTATTGAATGGGTTTAGAAATACCTTTTTTACTGCGGATTCCGGTTGTTTTATTAACTCATGTAAAGGGTATACTTTTGCCTCACTAGTCTGCATGAAAAACGACTTCTTAGCTTCCATCCTTACAGATAATAGTTCGCATGCTCTGCTTATATAGCAATAGGAATATCATCCGGTCGTAGAACACCCACGCCCTTTGGGTCTAGGTATTGAAACTGGCCAAACAACGAATAGGCGGACAGATGTGTCTTAAGATTCAGCAATTAATGATAACGTACAGTAGAAATTAGGCGTACAGTGACGTACAATGATAAAACGATGTTAAATGCACCCGTCGTAAGGAAAATGGCTCATGTTTTCCTTGCATTGAAAACGTCAATGTCTATTTCATCAGATAGAGAGAACATATTTGACATAATTTAAAGAATCAGTGGAGAAAAATAAGATTGTTACCCCCTTTCTTAGAGCGAAAACATATCATCCACCGATGTTTAAACGGCTATTTCCAGTTTCAATGTTCAAATAGGGCACTGTTATTTGATCAGAAATATAAATGACATACCTTTGCAGTATTTTTTTTTAAATTTGTGTTGCTTCGGGTGATCCACTTTCAAAGAATAAATCACGGATAATCATCCAAAAATGTCGAAATTTCTGCAAGCAACTAATCTTACATGGTCGGACAGTACGGCAACTTCCGTTTTTCATAACTGTCCGGTTATACACTGTGGTAATGTTTAATGCATAAAAGCTCGAAGCCAGTCTATAGCTTGTTGGAATTGACTTTATCATTGTCACACCCAAACTTCATAATCCTAATGGATGTGGAAACAGATGTTTATTGCACGAGTCTGTTCACCTTTAAACCCACACATCCAAAGAAAATGCATTATATCGACAGGGAACAGTCCTTTGAAAATTGGCCTCAACAACTTTTATTCAAAATGGATTTTTCTACACGGGAATAGGTGATCGAGTCACATGTTTTACTGCAATGTGGCGCTAAAGCAATGTGATAGAAACGACCGTATCGAAACACAACATTTGAAATGGGAACCGAATTGTTTGTTTACTAAAATTGTTTCCAGCAAAGTCCCGTTTTTTATGTTTTTAGGAAGTTTGTCAGTGACTTGCGACAGGTCGGTGATTTTCTCTGAGTACTCCGGTTTCCTCCACCAATAAGACTGACCGCACGATAAAACTGAAATATTGTTGAAAGTGGCGTTAAACACCACAACATTAAGCTTCTATGTTGATAGTCATAGTGTCTATACCGTCACATGAGTTTTTACGTAGCAAAGTGGGCTTTTTCCATCGTGAGCTCAAACATGTTTTGATATCTATTATATTTGTAATTATAGAATATATGTAACATTAAACATAGTAGTTAATTTTGTCTTACATACTTGTTAAACAAATAGCAAATATAAAATCCGGCGGTCAACATTGACAATATCGCACAAATACTTTTTTTTAGCTCACCTTGCCAAAGGCAATGTGAACTTTTGCCCATCACTTGGCGTCCTTCGTCCGTCGTCCGTTAACTTTTCACATTTTAATCTTCTCCTCTGTAACCCCTCAGCCAAATGAACTGAAATTTGGTAGGAAGCATCTATGGAAGGGCTTATATAATGATGGCTCTTTTCGTCCCGATCCATTAAGAAACATGGTCACCACAGGCAAATCTTGTGTTTGATTGGCCTATTTTTAATAATCTTCTCCTCTGAAACCACTGGGAAAAATGAACCGAATCTTGTTAGGCAGCATCTACGGAAGGTCCTTTATAAAGATTGCTGATTTCGTTCCGATCCATTAACAAACATGACCGCCACAGGCAATTCATGTTAATGATTGTATGGTTTCTAAAAAAATCTGCTTTTCTGGGGAAAGGGAGATAACTCTAATTTAAATATAGATATTAGTAAAATGCAGTTATGAATTGAATTACCAGGGGCCAGTACCAAGAAATACTCTTAAATCTAATCTTAAGACAATCGTAAGATTAATCTTACGATAACGGAAAGATAATACAAAGATTGTGACACGAAGAAGACTTTTCTTCCCCTTTTAATGATCTTTGTGAATTCTTATGATTCCCTTAGATATCCTTACAGTATTGCACATCGTAAGTAATTCCGTTAAATCCGTCATTGGTTTCCTTGTAATGTTTTATTTTTTGTCAATCTTTGTGGCCGATATGCTTTGAAGTAACGAAGAATTCAGTTCACGTATTAAGTTCTCTACTGTCGTTCCTGTAATGTATACAGTGACTTTCTCAACAGAGCGAAATTACTGTCCATAAAACTACTATGCCAAGGCAGAAACATATAAATATATATACATTGTAAGTCTCTGGTTCAGCCACTGTTGATATTGTCACCCCAGAAGTTTTACGGTTGTCATCATGATTTTACAGATCCTTACGATGTTTCTATCTCACAAATGAGGTTAGAAATGTTTTAGTAGATTCAGCATTTATTACTGGACTGACATCCACCTAATATGACTCCATACCGGACTATCCACTTGCAGTGTGACGGGTGCCGCACGCGAAGCAGATCATGCTCACCCTTCCGGTGCACCTGATGATACGCCTGGTTTTTGAGCTGGTTCACATTGTCAGTGCTTTAGTTTTCTGTGTTGTCTAGTAAATTATAATGTAATATTTGTCCCGCGGCGCTCCGCCGGAGGCCGGAGGGGGACTATATAAATTGGTATTGTCTGTCCGTCCATCCGTTACACAAATGGTTTTCGGGTGCTAACTCAAGTATCTTACTTTCAATTGAAATCAGACTTGGATATATGTTTACATATCAGGAGAGGAAGAAGCCTATTGAATTTGAGGTCGGTCACAACATCTAAAGTCAAGGTCAGAGTGGCTGATAATAGACTGAAATTTGATGAAAATATTGGGTTTCTGGATGCTAACTCAAGTTTCTTACTTTCAATTGGAATTAAACTTGGATATATGCTTACACATGAGGAGAGGAAGAAGTATATTGATTTTAAGGTCACAAGGTCAAGGTCGGAGTGGTTGAAAATAGACTGAAATTTGATGAAAATATTGAGTTTCTGGGTGCTAACACAAGTATCTTACTTTCAATTGGAATCAAACTTGGATATATGTCTTTATTAGGAAAGGAAGAAGCCTATTGCCAATGTCTGAGATATTTTTTCCAAAATGTAAACTTTATAAAGTTATCATTAAGTATTCAGATTTCAATAAACAATTCTCAAATATAATTTTCCATCAGCACCTTCCTTCCAATTACTAAAAAATATTTTGACGTCGGGAGACGCATGGCCCACGGCCTATTTTTAGCTCACCTGACCCAAAGGGTTAGTGTGAGCTATTGCCATCACTTGGCGTCCTTCGTCCGTCCGTCTGTCTGTCGGTTAACCTTTCACATTTTTGTCAACTCCTCTGAAACCACTGAAGCAAATTGAACCAAATTTTACAGGAATGATGTATGGAAGGTTCTTTACATTGCTCATTTTCTTCCGATCCGCCGAAAAACATGGCCGCCAGCTTAGAACATAGTTTAGCATTGGACCCTATGGGAAAACATGTTAATGGTAATCTTTTCTGAAACTATTTAGCCAACTGGAACCAAACTTGGTCAAAGTCCCCTATTCAAATTGTGTCTGACATGTCGAACCTTCATCCAAGATCGCCACCAACACAGGACATATTTTAAATTTGCACCCTATGGAAAAAATATTATGATCAACTCCTCTGAAACTACAGAAGCAAATTGAACCAAACTTTACATGAATGTTGTATGGATGGAAGGTCCTATATAATGATTGCTCATTTTGTTCTGATCCGCCAAAAAAAACCATGGCAACCAGCGCGGGACGTACACACGTATTTTAACATTGGACCCTAAGGGAAACATGTTAATGATAACTATTTTGTCAACTGGAACAAACTTGGTCAACATGGTCAATAATTGTGGAACAAGGTTAACATTTGACTCGGTAAGTGCTGCATTTGTATAGGTAATGTGTATTTCCCCAATGGAAGTTTGTTTCAGAAGCATTTTGTGACAGGTGAGCGATACAGGCTCAACCCTCTGAGCCTCTAGTTTAGTTTTGTCTTTGTCGTTGATGTATGTTGATACGGATGTGTCATTTTTGTCGTCTGAATACTAGTATAATAACACGTTTAAGATACTTTCATTTCAAACATTCACCTATGGTACTGTTTGAGGGTTAGAGAATTAACATGTAGTGATGGATTTGTATTTGGTTATGTCTAAGGGTTAAAAAATGACATCTTTCATCACCGGATTTTCTCTGGCTGTGTGACGGGTGCCGCATGCGGAGCCGATCATTCTTACCCCTTCAGGAGCACCTTGTGATACTCCCGTTTTTTGTGGGGGTTCACAGTGCTAGTGCTTTATTTTTTGTTTCGTTCCTATTCATTCTGTTTATTTGATTTGTCCTTGTCATTTCTATTGTCTCTTTTTGTGTAATCTCTGTTGGTCTTTCTAGTTGATTCTTAAAATCATCACATAAATCAAAAATACTGTCTCTGTCGAGTCTGTATCTCTTTATCACCTGCTCGTCACTTAAAAATCTAACGGGTTTGACCTGTACCTAAAAAGTCCTCTTTCCATGTGTTGGCTTTGCCCGTGTAGCCTGTGTAGCCTTCCGAGTTCAAGAAGAAGAGCCATGACATGCTAATGCTAAAACTGGCTGCTAAAGAACAAACAAAGGGTGGTACTGACCACTCTTAGAGATAAGATGATCTTATGGAGGTAAGGATATTTCTTGGTACATGCCTACTTTGTTAAGGGGATGTAAAGATTGCATATTGCACGTCCTTACTATAAGATACTTTCTTGGTACAGGAGGAAGTTAAGATTATCTTACGAGGAGTTTATGGGTGAGGGATTAAAACTAAGGGTGACATCAAATTTAAGGGCTGTCAATCATTTTAAGATCCCTTCTTGGTACACTCTTAGCATCTAAGATTATCGTATGATTATCTTAACTAATAAGATGGCTTCTTGGTACTGGCCCCAGATAAATATGCTTCTAATACCCCTCAACCAAATGAACTGAAACTTGATGGGAAGCATCTATGGAAGGCCCTCTATAAACATTTCTCATTTCGTCCCGATCTGTTAACAAACATGGCCGTCACAGGCGACTTTTGTTTCTGATTGGCTGATTTGAAAAATTATTCTCCTCTGAAACCGTTTGGCCAAATGTACCGAAACTTGGTAGGAAGCATCTATGGAAAGTCCTCTGTTGCGATTGCTTATTTCGTTTCGATCCGACACCCAACATGGCCGCCACAGGCAATTCTTGTTTCTGATTGGCCTATTTTTAAAAATCTTCTCCTCTGAAACTGCTTGGCCAAATGTACCGAAACTTTGTCGGATGCATCTTTGGGAGGTCCTCTATAACGATTACTCATTTCGTCCCGATCCATTAGCAAGCATGGCCGCCACATGTACTTCTTGTTTCTGATTGATCGATTTCTAAAAATCTTCTCCTCTGAAACCGCTTGGCCAAATATTACGAAACTTGATAGGAAGCATCTATGGAAGGTCCTCTATAGCGATTGTTCATTCTGTCCAGATCCATTAACAAACATAGCCACCACAGGCGATTATTGTTTCTGATTGGCTGATTTTTTAGATTCTTCCCCTCTGAAACCGTTTGGCCAAATGTACTGAAACTTGGTAGGAAGCATCTATGGAAAGTCCTCTGTTGTGATTGCTCATTTCGTTCCGATTCCTTAACAAACATGGTGGCCACAGGCAATTCTTGTTTCTGATTGTCCTATCTTTTTAAATCTTCTCTGAAACCGCTTGGCCAAATGAACCAAAACTTGGTAGGATGCATCTATGGAGGTCCTTAATAAAGATTACTCATTTCGTCCCTATCAATTAACAAATATGGCTGCCACAGGCAAATCTGGTTTCTTATTGGTCAATTTCTAAAACAGCTTTTCTTTTAGATATGAAACCGCTTGGCCAAACATAGCCACCACAGGCGATTATTGTTTCTGATTGGCTGATTTTTTAGATTCTTCCCCTCTGAAACCGTTTGGCCAAATGTACTGAAACTTGGTAGGAAGCATCTATGGAAGATCCTCTATAGAGATTACTCATTTCGTTTTGATCCATTTACAAACATGGCTGCCACAGGCAATTCCTGTTTTAGATTGGTCAGTTTCTAAAAATCTTCTTATCTGAAACTGCTTTGACAAAATGAACCGATATTTGGTGGGAAGCATCTATGGAAGGTTCTGCATTAAGTTTCCTCAAAGCAGAATGAAAGGTGAGCGACACAGGCTCAGTTCACAGAGTCTCTATTTCAATACTAACACGTATATATCTGTAAGACAACTTATTCGTTTATATCCATGTCATTTTCATAATTTCTGTTGTATGAAAAATATAGGAAAAAATACGTTAAAGAAACCATGTCAATTAATTCTTCAACACGAGGGAAAAAACGTAGAAAATGTACATTTTTATTTAATGTAGCTTGCCAAACACCCAATTCTGTCCCAGGAAGGGTTAATTACATGTCAATAAACAGTAGTATTACATAATGATTTAATTTGAAAATATTCATTGGATGAAAAGCTGTCACATTACATTCTGTAAATTCTGATAGTGTTTGATTAAAAACTATATCGACTCGCTTTCACTTTCACATTCCATTACATTATGCATGACGTCATACTGACTTGATTAAAAGCCATATCGACTCGCTTTCACTTTCACTTTGATTTGTTATGTAATAAAACAATTACAGTCTTTTGTAGAGGTCGATATGAGTTGCTATGGACCTACGAAATCAATATTGACCTCAGCCTACGGCTTCGGTCAATACTAATTTCTTAGGTTCATAAAAACTCATATCGACCTCTACAAAAGACTATAATTGTATATAATGTGAATCGATTGCATCAGACTTTCCTTTCATATTGACACAAATTTATCGACATTTGGAATAGTTGTCGGAAAATCACCCAAGATGGCGCCGGATGCTTCAAAAGTTTTGATGAAATCTTATTATATTAAATCAAACATATTTTATTGTCAAAATAATGACAAAGGGATCAGACATAAGTTTTTCAACTTAAAGGGCATTAGCTGCGATTTGGACCCCAAAAAAAAATATATGCTTTGGAAATTGGTAAATAGCTTTAAAATGATGAAATAAAGGTAAACATTTCACATTAAGCAACTTATCGAACCACTTTCCGCCTTTTGAGAACGAAAATTACCATCGATTACTTATTTGCTTGCAAGCAAATAATTTGACCTTGCTTTTTCCGAATGCAATTGATCTTACTGATCTTAGTGACAGGTAAAAACGAATAATTTGTATTTTGTCGCTTATTAACTGCCAACTTGCATGGTTCTTTGTCCGTAATTAACACCGACTAAAAGCAGATTCACAAAAAATAAGAAATAAGTGCATTGTTATACTGATTTAATGACGATTCGACAATCTCCGTAAACAATGTCGATAATTAATAAGATGGCGTCCATTTCTTGATTGATCTCAAAACACGAGCAGTTACACGTATTCTTCCCCGATGCGCGTACATTTCATAAGTTACAGAAACACGCTTTACTAAGGCATCAATCAGATCTGATAGTTTTTATGGGTAACACAAATTTACGATTTGACAGATAATGCCCCTTTAATAGTTTCTTCTCCATATACATACAATATATAATATACAAAATGATATGTATTATTATTATTACGTAATTTCGCTAAAAATTAAACATTAAACATGAAGACATGAAACAATAAATGTAACAATAAAGAAGATTGAGACAATGGAAAACCATTAAAGATAACCAATCAAACAGACCCTAGTTTTCAAAAACTGTGACATAGACAGTAGCACGTGCTTATGCGTAATTTTTGGATTGATAATACATTATTTCGTCAATGTAAGTTAACATTTAGTTCACTTTGTATATTATGATATGGTAATAAAGATGAGTTATCTATTGTCGCAAGGGGCCCGTGTGGTTCTATGAGTTAGGTCGTTGGATCCACAGGAGCTCGTGGCACGGACTTACCACCCCACCCCCCTTTTTCTAACTTTCTGTTTACAAATTTATTTTCAATAAAATTTCTTTATTATTTCATCTCTTTTTCCTTATTTTAACTTGTTCCTGTCAATGTTCATACAATCTTATGTTAACATCAAATTGCATGTGTCGACCCTATATAGATACTAATAATCCACAAGGCATGCCACTCCGCAGGTTTAAAAATCGTACCCCTGCTCGCTTCGAGTACATTTAGTGCACATTATTTCCATTATGTTATTCAAACTAGGAAATGTATCCATTCCTAAAAGACGCATCTTTTTGTCCTTGTTTTTGTTTTGTGCATACGATAGCTCAGTTCTTCAGAATTTTAAGATTTTCACACATGTATTGCCAAATTTTTCATAGAGTACCCCACGGTTAACGGAAGTGACGTACCACTGGATTAACTTCAACGATAGGTTCAGAAAAGTTCCAAAAGATTAAATAATAAATTTTTTTGAACTTTTGTGTGATTAGAATATAGTTGTGTCAATAAAAAAAAGACAGTGATTCAAAAACATTTGCATTTTTTTTTTATTTACCTTTCTTTTTATTTATTATTATTGTTTTCATTAATATATTTTTCTTTCGTTGAGAATTATTTAAAAATTAAAATGATAGTTTCAAATTAGGTGACACGCCACTTAGAGCACGCCATTATTATAGATAACAATATTGCCGTGGGACATGTCATGAAAAGCTCGATGCTGATTGGAGGAAATAACTGGAAAATTCTTAATATAATTGGAAAATTCTTAATATAAATGTCAGTTTTTCTTAATATAAATGTCCGTTTTTCTTAATATAATTGGCAAATTTTCTTAATATAAAAAAATATTTCTTAATATAATTAACTTTTCTTTATATAAAATACAATTCTTAATTTAACTTGCCCGTTCTTAATTTAAAAAAAAACAATTCTTAATCTAACAAGGTTTTTCTTAATTATTAAGAATTGGAGTAGGAAATTAAGAAAAATATTCTTCTAGTGTTCAACGCCATCGGGTGCATTATCATTTTCTGTAACTGTGATATGATATGATGATAATATGTATTCATTAAAATAAAATAAAATTAAAATATATATTGTTCTTCAGTCATTGACTCATTAGGGCAAAAGAGATAACTTCAATTTTCTCATTGTTAAACTTCCATTTATCCCGATTTCAATATAGCAACATTCCAGCAGCACATTCATATGGAATGTTGAACCGCATCGGTGGTGTGATGGTTATCGTAGTCTCCTCGAGTGCGATAGATCGTGGGTTCGAGCCTCGATCGCGTTAAACCAAAGACTATAAATTGGTATGTGTTGCTTCTCCGCCAAGTACACAGAATTAAGGAGAAAAACCAAAGACAGGTTGGCTCGGAATCAGGATGATGTGTCCGAGTGGGGCGACATGTCAATCCGCGTACTGTTGTTTTAGTGAGCTAGCACTATTAAAATCCAAATAAGCGTGTTGGTACAAAGCGGACCTCATTATCATTTCGGTGAAAATTAACTTGTTCTCGCCATTCACCATGATATAGCCGAAAAGTTGCTGAGTTGGCGTTAAACAACAATCACTCACTCAACCTCTCACTTGTTCCGATATTCCAGACTTTGTGGTTCGTATCATAATTTCCTTGATAGACAGTTGCTCCTATTAAGGAATCTACTGTCCTAACGATTCCTAGTGGTTAAGTGGGAGTCATCACTTCGAAAGTCATTCCGGTCGCCAACTTGACTTATTACCCGTTACGGAATATCAGTGTCACAAATGACTATGTATATGCTTACAGCTTAGCTTGTCACAATCACAATCAGCTCCTTTCCTCATCCATGACCTATCACAGGGTTTGCAACAAGAATAAGAACATGGGTACCAGTCCACTACTGGACCAGGAACTGTTTACCCTTCCCGTTCCGGCCACCCGAATTCATCCCCTGTTTTTCGTGGGGCTCGTTTAGTGCAATGTTTAATTGTTTGTGTGGTGTTTAGAACATCACAATGTTCTAGATGTTGTTCCTACACGTGTTTATCACCTTTTAATATTTAATGTTATATATATATGCGACATCCACATTTCTCTCTGAGCTTTGTGTGAAATAATACCGCTATGAAGCACTTTCCGAAGAGATAGATAATTATCAGCATAAAAACATCAACAGCATTATCTAAACACGAGCCACACATTGACGTCACTTACCACGGTCGAGGTGTTTAATTGAGTCCTTCCTCACTACTAATGGACGCCTTGAAGCTACGACACTATATTCTAGTTCTGTATCACGGGCTACCATCAGGGATAGTGGGCATAAAACAATCAATCTATACACAAATGTTAAAAGGAAAGTCGCATTCAGATACGAACCATTGACAGTCTACTTTAACAAGAAGACCAGATATCTACGCTGGTAAAAGGGTATACAGGGGCAGATTATACTGGACACCTCTAAACCCTTGTTTAATTTACAGACAAGCTTATTGTAACTAGATCTTTAATTGCTTCCCCTTTACTGATATGTCAGGACATAAAGATTTAACGAAACACCGTGCATGCAAGGATTTACTTTCAGACGATCTGTTCTCAGACAATGACATTGTCACACAGCAAATCTTGAAGTACAATTGAAGTCTGAAATACTGACTATTAGAACAGTTTGAAGATACCAAATGGGTAATCAGAAGACGTAAATCTAGGGACAAACAATAAAATGTCCAACAGAAAACAGGAGGAAAAAGGATAAAGCAAGCACATTGTCGTCAACACATAAAGCTAACGATAGAGCAACGGGAACCACACTAAACACTGGAAATAAAATCAGGTTTCCCCATGTGTGACCAGTTTCTGTTGGACTACTACTGGAACCGGTCGTGGTACAGTACTTGTATTCGGGATTCGTACTAACAACGATAATGGTGATAGACACTGATTGCATATGTGGTTATAAATCCAACTACCATACGATCACGGCCACGACGTCCCCTTGTATCGCTATAGAACCGCTTCCGTGGTATAATTGTTAGTTGCTCGCTCCCAAGTGTGGTATATCAATATTCAGTTTGATCAAAAATGTAGGACAAATAAATTAGTATTTGGTGGATCTTCGATTAGCATTATCAGTTCGAGTCTAATATATTTAAATTTTAACGAGAAGAAAAGATTGAAGATAATCAGAAGCGGTAAATGAAATAGAAAGAGACACCGGCTAAAGGAAAAAGAACAAACAATGATCTACAAAACACTGCACACAAAACTAAAGCTTGAGCAACAGGAATGAACTCAGGTGTTCCGGAAGGATAAGTAGTTCCTGTTTCACTAGTGACATCAGTCGTGGAACTGTTAAACTGCACGAACATCATCTCGGTGGTTTTCTCAGGCTACTCCGGTTTCCTCAAACCAATCGAACTTACCTCCACTATATTACTGAAATATTGTTGAAAGTGGCGTTAAACATCATAGCATGTCCCATCAATGCTATGAACTTTATGACGTCTTTGTGCAACAATGCCACTGATGAGGAAACTGAAATTACGTTTATAGTCTGCATTTTTTTTCTGTATATTTACACTAGTAATGTGAGAGAATGACTTGCCATATGATCTTAATTTCACCTATGCATGTATGGAAGGGTAATTTTCTTGAAGAGTTGTTTTGTTGTATTGTGATCAATGGACGATATCTACCTTAAATGACATGTGAACTTTGAACTTTTTCCATGTCAAATCCTACATTATGTCTGAATGAAACTACAGTTCCCTTCCTAGTGAGTCTCTGTTGTTAGCGTTCTAGATATACATAATTATCAATATAATATATTCACTGTGTAAATCACCTCATTCAACTGTCGCTATCTTAAGTACATTTCTTTTGTACTGACTTAAAACGGTATTATGCAATTGACATGTCTGTAATCTTATTTCTGAACTGTGTAACTGTTGGTTTTCCTGCCGTTCACATTACATCTAGTTCATATGAAGGCAGATTTAGAAACAATAACTTATTCATTCGTCTAACTCTGGAGACGTGCGCGTTAAATTATATGTCTACGTGCTTATTTTAAATTCATTTTGTCACGACAGCTATTGTTTTCATGGAGCTGACTACTGTTAATCATATTGATTAATATGTGTTTCTATGTGTACTTCACGTGGAAGACCTGAACTTACGTGCCCATAAAATAAGTCGTACTTGGTTTTGATCACAGGCGCTCATGGCACGGAATTACCACCCCCTTTTTTAACTTTCTGTTTGCATATTTATTTTCAATAAATTTCTTTATTTCTTTATTATTTCATCTGTTTTTCCTTATTTTAACTTGTTCGTGTCAATATTCATTCAATCTTATGTTAACATCAACTTGCATATTTCAGAGCTGTCAATGGTTTTTGATGTCTCAGAGTGAGAACAGGGGGTCTGGAGAGTAAAGCCCCCAGAAGCTGGAGACAACATGGTGATTCTGCAGAACTGTTTTGTTAGTCGTTTAAGCCTTGGCTGCTTTTATGAACCTGACAAAAAATTACTTTTCACGTGCTGGTATATTTCCAACATACAAGAAACGGTCTTCCTCCAGCTACACGTTGTGTCACAAAATACGCAAAGTTCGATTAGTTCGTTTTAGCGCTTTGTACTTTTGTCAAACCATTAATATAGATCTACAACTAAATCCTCAACATGAAATCCAGAAGCTTCAGAAAGCTGTCTTCTCCTTTACGTAATATTGCTTCATATCTTAATGTTATGAGCTTGTTGAATTGTAGCCAACATTAATTAAGTTATGATAAAGTGTGACTGTTCCCATATGACTAAGAGATTAAGCAGATACTGGGTGTATTGTGAACAGAGCAGTTACATTGTATATCCTTGCTCTTGCATTGTATTCTGGCTAACATACAAACAATTAAACAAGTATGTTGTTCTTGAAGTTTGAAGCCAACCAGGCTCAACCAGTTGCCATATGCAACACCAAATTTTGTTAACACAGCTGAAGTATTTTAATTTTAAAATAGGTCCTAAGTTGGGCACCAATATAACAGGAACTGTGTTTCATTCAATAAAACAATGACAACCAATTAACAAATTTCTCTGCCCAAAGAAGCAGCAAGTATATCTCTGAAACCCAGTACTTTATATAGACTACAACATCTACAACACAAGAAGATTAAGTATTCTGTATCTCCTTACTAATGCACACTTAAGATATAGTGTTGTACAAAAATGAAACCAGTCTCAAGTTAAATCTATGTAAATGGTTTCCCAAATTCTCAGATGACCATGATGTCCATTTTGTTCCAGACCAACTCTCTGAGTAGGATTATGAAATAGTGGTAACTCGCCGAAACAACAGTACGCTGGTAGACATGTCACTCCACCCAGCCAAGTAGTCTTTGCTCTTATTCCTGAAAGTTGTGTGCTCAGTGAAGAAGCAACAAATACCAATTTAAAAGTCTTTGGTTTGACCCGGTATTAAGTATGTATACAATCTACTTTAAATAAACTAGTTTATACAAAAATACAAATATTTATTCATCAGAGTACAAAGTTCTCTTAAAACATTTACTAGTACATAAGGCATATTTTGCAATTTTTAAATACATGGTATTAAGAGTAAAGAAAATGAAAAACATTTTCCACAATAATAAAATACATTTAATACATAAAACTAGTTTAAGCATACTGCTTTTTATTGAAGTCTGTATACCAAGCCAGGAAAATGAGCGGTTATGTATTTGCATGTATGTGTATCAATTTTGCCTCTTCGTACGATTTTTCAATTGTACATGTATTTTGAAACTGTTCAGACAGTGTGGTATTTTTCTATTGTATTTTGAAACTGTTCAGACAGTGTGGTATTTTTTCTATTGTATTTTGAAACTGTTCCGACAGTGTGGTATTTTTCTATATTATACTTTCTGCAAATTTCTTTGATAATTCGGCAATTTCATTGGTAAATGTAGATGTGGTATTTTTCTCTAACTTTTCGTAACCCCGCCCACCAAAGCAGAGTGTGGTATTGCAAGGATATACCACATCCCGCACAATACCACCCTCCGCAATACCACCCTCGGCAATACCACCCTCCGAAGGGCATTCAGTATAATATAAAACATACAGCCTTTGGTTGGGGGTGATACGGTAGATTACCACACTCAGAAAAAATATCACCTTCGACTTCGTCTCTGGTGATATTTTTTCTTCTTGTGGTAATCTACCGTAACACCCTCAACTAAAGGCAGTATGTTTATAATTGTATTTTGAAACTGTTCCAACAGTGTGATACTTTTCTATTGTATTTTGAAACTGTTCAGACAGTGTGGCATTTTTCTATTGTATTTTGAAACTGTTCAGACAGTGTGGTATTTTTCTATTGTATTTTGAAACTGTTCAGACAGTGCGGCATTTTTCTATTGTATTTTGAAACTGTTCAGACAGTATGGTATTTTTTTTATTGTATTTTGAAACTGTTCCGACAGTGTGGCATTTTTCTATTGTATTTTGAAACTGTTCCGACAGTGGGGTATTTTTCTATTGTATTTTGAATCTGTTCCGACAGTGTGGTATTTTTCTAATATTATACTTTATGGAAATTTCTAGACTATTGATACAATGCCATTGGTCGATTAGAAAATGGTATTTTTCACTAATTTTACGAAGCTCCTCCTTCGTATCAATACCACATCCTGTAGCTCCTCATCCTTCTAGCAACGGGTGGTATTCTGTGTTGGCAACGGGTGTTATTGCAATACCACCCTCCGGACCGGAAACAGTCCATTCCGTCAAAGTTTTTAATTTAGTTTTACAAATAAATAAACAAACAGACGACACTACGCTCTTGGACATTCAGACCACAGGGGCTTGAATCGCTTTCATAGAGGTGACGCGGCCTATATACCCTATATACTAACAAGGGATGTAACGACCAACGTAGCCAAGCCACTACCAGTTCTGTTTCAGGCTTGACAAAAATATTAAAAAATCACACATTCAAACAATCTTTGTTGACATTCGCTAGCATATTGATATATCTTTCCGACGAGACATAATTTTTCACAACTGCTTCACTCTAGAAGTCAGAGCACCCCTGCAAACTTGAAACTTTGCTCCAAAATAGGTCACCAACGTTTTGCTATGGACACAGTCAACGGTAAAACTCCAAGAGTAAAGAGCACAATTGCGGACAATATCCGCACAAATCCTGATGGTCGTAAATACCTATGAACGCCTTCGACTCAACTATCACCAGAACAGTTCACATAGTGCAGACGAAAAGCAGTAACTCGCGTTTTACAGTCCGGTATAAATCCTTTCAAATGTTGGAAGCCATTGTTAAAAATACACAGCAGCAAATGAAAATTATCTGACATCTGATTGGTTAATATTTCTCACGACACGCCCACATTCTGATAACGCTTGAAATATATGCTTTAAAAAAAATTCAGTGAGAATTACTTTTAGAAGTAATTTTATATGATTATAATATACCTAAAAATTATTTACAATATTTCTTATATGTTACGAATAAGTAAAAACACTTACACTGCCGTGAGAAATATTAACCAATCAGATGACAGATTTCATTTGCTGCTGTGTATGTTAACAATGGCTTCCAACATTTGAAAGGATTTATACCGGACTGTAAAACGTGAGTTACTGCTTTTCGTCTGCACTATGTGAACTGTTCTGGTGATAGTTGAGTCGAAGGCGTTCATAGGTATTTACAACAGTCAGGATTTATGCGGATATTGTCCGCAATTGTGCTCTTTACTCTTAAAGTTTTACCGTTGACTGAGTCCATAGCAAAACGTTGGTGACCTATTTTGGAGCAAAGTTTCAAGTTTGCAGGGGTGCTCTGACTTCTAGAGTGAAGCAGTTGTGAAAAATTATGTCTCGTCGGAAAGATAAATCGATATGCTAGCGAATGTCAACAAAGATTGTTTGAATGTGTGATTTTTTAATATTTTTTTCAAACTGAAACAGTGGCTTGGCTACGTTGGTCGTTACATCCCTTGTTAGTATATAGGGTATATAGGCCGCGTGACCTCTATGAAAGCGATTCAAGCCCCTGTGATTCAGACCAGGTTAAGTGACAAAAAGAAGCGTGAAATTTCAGATTATTTGAATGATACTCTGACAAATCCCTGTGGTCAAAAGTTCGCAAAGACAACTCTGCCATCCAACACTGAGAATATGTCAAATGTGGGAAGTAATGAAAAAAATTCAAGCGATATCAATACCACAGATATGTAGATTTTCTTTTTGCCGATACTGATTTACAAGCACTGTTTGACAATGATTTTGAACTGCAAAATGAACCCCTGCAAATGTTCCAAGTAACCCCGTTCAGAGTGTGCAGTCCATGCCAGTCATGGAGGCTAATAACCGTTCATTTCAATTTTTATTCAAAATGATGGCTGTGATTCAAACATTTTTATATTGTTACACTTTTACACCATTGTTACAGTTGTTTTTGGTTCCTTGTTAATTAAAAGTTTATTAAATTAGATATTGTAATTTAGTTCTTAGACAATTACCTTAAATCATTATTAAAACAACACACACCATTGACTATGTAATACCAGAGCATTCAGTATAATATAAAACATGCTGCCTTTAGTTTCGGGTGTTATGGTAGATTACCACACTCAGAAAACAACAATATCACCCTCGACTTCGTCTGAGTGTGGTAATCTACCATAACACCCTCAATTAAAGGCAGTATGTTTATATTGTATTTTGAAACTGTTCCGACAGTGTGGTATATTTCTATTGTATTTTGAAACTGTTCAGACAGTATGGTATATTTCTATTGTATTTTGAAACTGTTCCGACAGTGTGGTATTTTTCTATTGTATTTTGAAACTGTTCCGGCAGTTTGGTATTTTTCTATTGTATTTTGCAACTGTTCCGACGGTGTGGTATTTTTCTATTGTATTTTGAAACTGTTCTGATAGTGTGGTATTTTTCTATTGTATTTTGAAACTGTTCCGACAGTATGGTATTTTTCTATTGTATTTTGAAACTGTTCCGACAGTATGATATTTTTCTATTGTATTTTGAAACTGTTCCGACAGTATGGTATTTTTCTATTGTATTTTGAAACTGTTCCGACAGTGTGGTATTTTAGTTTTTCATTTTATTCATACATACAAATGTGTATGTAATATTTACAGAACGATGAAGTCTTAACGACATATGAATGTGACACACACAGGGGCTGTATAGAACAAGGGATTATATATGTACATTTGTAGTTGCACGATTTCAAGTGCTTAAATATTAAAATTAAGCAGAGTAAATTCACTAGTTGAAGTTATTCGAATTAACATAACATTATGATAAAGTATGAGTTTGACATTGTTTAGATATGTAAAAGAATGGCAAACGCAGAGATTTGCATGAGAGTTCAAACGTAGGGAGAATTTACATGAAT
>MJUT01055631.1:222549-241946 GCA_002080005.1 Gigantidas platifrons | reverse complement strand
AAATTTGATGAAAAAAGGGCAATAACTCCAAAATGGGTAATGGAATTTACCTAAAAATTGCAGGGTATGTAGATCTCAGCATGCTGCACATTTTTGCAATTAAATTGAACATCTATCTCTTATAGTTTTTGAAATAAAAAACGAAAAGTATTAAAATTGTGAAAATTTGATGGAAGAAAGGGCAATAACTCCAAAATGGGTATTGGAATTTACTTCAAAATTGCAGTGTAGGTAGAGCTTGACATGCTGAACATCTTTACTGTTTAAACTTAACCAGTGTAGGTAGAGCTTGACATGCTGAACATCTTTACTGTTTAAACTTAACATCTATCTCTTATAGTTTGTGAAATAAAGGACGAAAAGTATTACAATTTTGAAAATTTGATGAATAAAGGGAAATAACTCCAAAATGGGTAATGGAATTTACTTCAAAATTCCAGGGTAGGTAGATCTTGACATGCTGCACATTTTTGCAATTTAATCTTAACATCTATCTCTTATAGTTTTTGAAATAAAAAACGAAAAGTTTTAAAATTGTGAAAATTTGATGAAAAAAAGGGCAATAACTCCAAAATGGGTGCTGGGATTTACTTCAAAATTGCAGGGTAGGTAGATCTTGACATGCTGCATATTTTTGCAGTTTAAACTTAACATCTATCTCTTATAGTTTTTAAAATATAAGACGAAAAGTATTAAAATGTTAAAAATTATGAAAAAAGGGCAATAACTCCAAGATGGGTAATCAGATTTACTTCAAAATTGCAGGGTAGGTAGATCTTGACATGCTGCACATTTTTGCAATTAAACTTAACATCTATCTCTTATAATTTTTGAAATATAAGACGAAAAGTATTAAAATTTAAAAAATTTGATGAAAAAAGGGCAATAACTCCAAGATGGGTCATCAGGTTTACTTGACAATTGCAGGGTAGGTAGATCTTGCTGTGCTGATCATTTTTACCCCATGTCAGATTTTTGATATTATTAACGGTTTTTGAGTTATTACCCAAAAACCTGCAATTTTACCATATGTTCTATTTTTAGTAACAGTGGCCATGTTGGTTGGTGCACGGCATCACCAGACACAATTTTGAAACTAGATACCCTAGTGATGATTTTAACCAAGTTTGGTTTCAATTGGTCTAGTAGTTTCAGAGGAGAAGATTTTTTAAAAAGTTTAAGACGGACGACGACGACGGACGCCAAGTGATGGCAGTAGCTCACATGACCCTTCGGGTCAGGTGAGCTAAAAAGTCAGACAAGTGAAAGATAAATATGGAATGATAGAAAGGGCTTTCTAAACGACAGAATAATTCAGTCTAAGGCATTACACATGCACCACTTAGGGACCGACCAGTTAACTTGCAGTGGAGGGGGGGGAGGGGGTATAGATTTTTTTTTTCGTTCAGAAATTATTTTCCGGACAACACGAGAGTTAGAATATTTATTTTTTTGTCACGCAAAGCGCGAAATTTTTTCCAGAATTTAACATTAGGTTATATGACAAAAACTCTGAATCAGATTATTTTTTTTCCCCCACCAAAATCAGAATAATTTTTTCAGCAACATTGGGAATCAGAATATTTTTTTAGGAAAAAACCATAAACCCCCCTTCAAGTTAAATGGTCGTTCCCTTATATATGATTGATTCAAAAGGCTTTGGGACTCAAATACCCAAATAATCTGAGCGAAATATACAGCACTGAGTGGGTGAGTGATTGTTGTTTAATGCCACATGAGAAGATTTCCAGAATTTAATCATGTGAACAAGATGATTATGATATTGTTTTGTACTAGACCAGCACGCCGAGTTAGATTTTTATAGTCCTATGTTACTCAACTTTGGACACATTATTCTGATTCTGACTCAGCTCTTACTTCTTAGTGCTGCATATGTATTGGAAAAACAAGCATTATCTAATATCGTGTTGCATCCGACCAGGGCTTGAACAAATCACTTAACGGACTTGAGCCGAGTAAGTGCATCAACCATTATATCACAAAGGTGGTTATATCTATACACCGAGTTGAATTGAGTCTTGGGGATATAATATTCATGTTCAGATCAACCATGGGGGAGGGGGGTCAATCAAGTCGGTTATTTCATCAAGCATGTCAAGTGTACATGTACATTCAAATGCTACATAATTGCATGTTTAAAAGTGCATTTTCCTAATGTGAGTCTTAAGATTATCTCCCCTTGCAAATCGTTTGCCACATGTATCACAACAATATGGTTTCTGACCTGTGTGTGTTCTAATATGAGTATATAAATTATCTGATCGTCCGAAGCTCCGCCCACATATTTCACATGTATATGATTTTTCACCAGAGTGAACTTTCAAATGAATCTGTAAATTGATACTTTGCAGAAATTTTTTCCCGCAAATTTCACAGACAAATATCAGTTCTGGATTGTTTTCTCTTTTTTCTATCTTGTGTTTCGACAAATGCCTAACATGTTTCCATTTGATCGAAAACTTAGCATTGCATATATGACACTCATATCTTTCTATGTCATCATGTTCTATTATATTCTGCTTAAGTTGCTACGGAAAGACAAATCCGTTTCCGCAAATGTGACAACGATAGGGATAGTCTTTTGTATGCATTAAAATCCTGTGGTTTCTAAGAGTATCCTTGGATTTGAACACTTTCCCACACGTTTCACACGTAAATATCTTGTCTATATGGATATTGGTTATGTGGTTGTTGAGCCATTGTTCTGATTTGAAAACACGACAACATGTAACACATTCAAATCTGTCGCTTACTGTAATATGGTGATATCCCATCTTGTGTATTCGTAGTCTGTCTTCTGTCATAAAGAATCTAGTACAAAGATCACATGGTACCTGGAAAATAAAACAAAATGTGAAATTTGTTTTTCATGTAACAGATTTTAAAAATTAAATAGATTGTCAAGTGATCTGATCCATATTTCCATTTATTTATTCATGACTACATTGTATAACACTAACAGTTTTGCAAACCTGAAGAGGGGCCGCAGTGATCGTAATCGTACAGTATGGTAGTTGGACTTACAAATACCTATGCAAAATCAGTGCCTATCACCACTAATGTGAGTTCGAATCCCGCTCAGACGAGGTGTACCTGATACAATATTATGTGAGGCCTACATTAAAATTAAGTTTGTTTCCCCTTTCATCGACCGACCCTTAAAAAAGCCGCCGAGTCAAAACAATTTATTGCCAAAAAAAATTATTTAAAAAAAAAATAAAATCGTAATTTCCGGAAAATCGATGCGCGTCCGTCCGGAATCGGTTACACATTTAGTAGCTCTTCAATGTGAAGTCAAACTCAAAATAATGGCTTGCCACCGCTCGGTACAACAACCGTGCCAACAGATGGGGAATATAGGCATCGTCAAACTCAAAATAATGGCTTGCCACCGCTCGGTGCAACTTTTCATCGTCAAAGGACAGGCAATCAGAACTGCAAAAACCGAAATGGTGAATATCGAACATTAAACCTACAATGGAGGAATAGTCAACTTACTGGAAATGTAAACCAAACTCCGAACAACACAAATAGTACAACTGGTAACAACAAAACCAGTATAGAAAATATAGCCCAGCTGGATGGAAAAAAATATACATACTCTCTCCCAGCAGACCCACAACTACAAAATACCACTCAAGATTATCAACAAAATACACAACCTATGATTGAAACTCCAGCTGTAATTAACACAACAAAGGTGCCATTTTTAGGAGCCGGCCGTGCAACAACAGTTGCATGGCAAAGCGAAAAATACAGACAACAATCAATGGATCAATAAATATACAGAGTGCAAAAGGGAATTCAAAATATCTCAAAAAAGTACTGAACACTTGTGACATACTATGCATACAAGAACATTGACTTTTATCATTAGAAAAGAAAATGCTGGAAAATATGCACAAAGATTTCAACGTTTCGGCTAAAGCAGTGGATGATGATGATATAATACTTAACTACAAGTCCCTTCGTGGCAATGGTGGCACAGCAGTATTCTGGAAGAAAAACATAGACAGTGCAGTCGTATACAAGTAGTTACAATCAATAATGTACCAACAATGTTGTGCATAGTAAATGTTTACATGCCATCCGATATCAAGGAGGGAGATTATGAATACAGAGACATGGTGGATCAATTGAACGAGGTGATACAAAAATATGAAGAAACATACGACATTCTACTCTGTGGAGATATGAATGCTTCGCTACATAGAGACGATAGACGAAGGGATCGCATCTTTAAGAACTTCACTATAGAAAGCAACCTGATATTGCCTACAAACTACCCAATTGATTTTACATTCCACCATCATAACGGAAAAGGAAAATCTCAGATAGATTATATTTTGTTTAAAGGAAAAACATTGAACCTGCAACCTGGGGTTTCAATCATACCGTTCGATGCTATAAACACCTCAGACCATACTCTCATAAAAGTAGAAATTACCACCCAAATAAGTAAATTGGCACCAAAGCCAGCTAAAATATATACCAAGCCAGCATGGGACAAATGTAATTCTGGCGAATATAAGAAAATCATACAAACAGAAATAGGAAAACATAAAGACACTATAAAACTAAGTGTCACAGACAGAATAGCCAAACTAGAGAACACATTACACAAGGCAGGAAGGAAGTCTATACCAAAATACAGGCGCCTAAAAACACTAAAATCTGTAGGTAGAGGAATATGGAATCGAAACATCGACCAAGCATCTAAAGAGGCTAAAAAAGCACACTGGATTTGGAAAAATAAGGGAAAATCAAACAGTAATACTGAAAGCGAAAGAAACGACATGATCAAGAAAAAGCGAACACTGCGTCAAGTACAGCGACAAGCATATGCCTCAAAGAAGGACAAACTGATCTAAGAAATTATGGAAGCATCTCAAGACGATAGTAAAACGTTCCACAAATTGCTGAGGATGCAGAGAAGCAACTCGGCAATAAATACTGACACACTGGTCATTGACAATGTTGAGTACAACCAAAGTAATATCATGGAAGCCTGGAAAATACATTTTGAAAATCTACCTACTCCTAATCTGGACGGAAACAAATTTGACCTAGAACGAAACAGCCTCTGCACAATACAAAATGACATCATAGCAGCCATAACAGCCAATAAGGAGAAAATCCCACCAGCAACAGAAGCAGAAGTAAAACGAGCTATCCGAAAACTGAATAATGGGAAAGCTGCTGATGAAAATGGAATTCAAGCAAAACACTTTAAATTTGCAAAAGATGAATTGGCAACAGAAATTTGTAATGTCATCAACCAAATATTTGAAGAGCTTAATATTCCGGATAATTTGAAAAGCGGCATCTTAACACCAGTATTGAAAAAGAAAAAGGACAAAACTTTACCAGGGAGTTATAGAGGCATAGTCGTTACAAACACGTTCTCAAAAATTATTGAGTCAGTCATCAAAGAGCGATTAGAAAAACAGCTATATCCGACACAAAATCGCTTACAGAGAGGTTTCACTGAACATGCATCTAGTAAATTTACAGCATTTATAGCATCAGAAACTATATTGATATACAAAAAATATAAACAAGATCTAGAACTTCTAGTTGTAGACGCAGAAAAAGCATTTGACACCGTCAACCATGACATAATGTTAAATAAGCTATACCACGATGGAATCACTGGTGATATGTGGCTATTACTAAGGAACATTTATGATGGGCTAATCCTGAAAGTTAAATGGGGAGACCAGACCACAGAAAGTATAGATATTAAACAAGGGATACGTCAAGGTGCAAAACTGTCAACCTTACTCTACAAGAGGTATAACAACACCGTTTTGGACAGTATTGCAAAAAGCACTTTGGGAGCTACCATCGGAAATATTACTGTATCAGCGCCTGCCTTTGCAGATGACATTGCTTTGCTGGGAGAGAGTAAAGACATCCAAGCCATGTTAAATCTCCTAGAATATAACACCAAAAGAGACTTAGTGAAACTAAACCCGGAAAAAACAGAAATAATAAATGTATCAAAAACTCCACAAACACATCTGAAAAAATATATATTAGGAGGCCAGGAAATAAACAGAGTACAATCAATTAAGCACCTTGGAATAACTTACCAAGAAAACGGGAAAATAAATACTGAAGAGAGATTGAGTATAGGCAGACGAACAATATATGCCCTACTTGGACCAGGATTGCACGCAAGATCAGGAATGTCCCCAATAGTTCTACTAAAAATCTGGAATACATACGCGGTCCCACGGTTTTATATGGGCTAGAAATCCAGGCATGTACATCATTAGACACGAAGAAATTAGATCAGCTTCAAAGGGCAACCTGCAAACAATTTCAATGCCTTCCAGAGCGAACTGCAGCAGTAGCTATATATATATACTAATAGGGGCAGAACCAATAGAGACAACGCTGGACAAAAATGCAATGATATTGTTTACCACCTTAGCCAGGCTAGACTCATCCATTGAAAAAGAAATACTCGTATGGGAAATGGAAAACTCAAAAGAAGAAGACAAACTATTCATATGTAGAATCAGGAATACACTCCAAAAATATAATCTCCCACCTCCAGAAGAAATACTTGAAAATCCTCCAAACAAACGGCAATGGAAAAATGAAACGAAAAAGGCCATTGGTAGCTATTGGTACAATAAATGGACAAACGAAAAGCAAACAAAATCTACATTAGAATATCTAGAAATCCAGCAAATCCATTAGGAACTCCACATAACATACTACGAAGTGTAAAAAATCGAAAGTATGACATACAAAAAGCAGAAATCAAATTACGTCTAATTACTGATACTTATATGCTACAATACCACCATGCTAAGTTCAGCCGTAATAAAATATCACCGATCTGTAAACTATGTGGGGAAGAAGAAGAAGATAGAGAGCATTTTTTACTGGAATGTAAAACTCTAGAAGAAAACAGAAAAACACAAATGACAAAACTATATGAAACTCTGGAAGAGGCAAGGGGGGGTGGTACACAGACTCTTGAACAAAATGGGCTGCTTATGCAAATCATCTTGGATTGCACCTCATATAAAATAAACCAGCTGATTCCATATACGAACCAGGATTTAGTGCAAATTGAAAGAGCCACGCAACACTACTGCTTTGAGTTACATCGAAAGAGAACTGAAATACTTAAGAACATTATGTAGAAAGGCAGATAGTCAATAGCTAAAAGTGCATTTCTAGAACTGTATTTGCGGTATTGATCAAACTTATATAAGTCAGCTAATAACATATTTTATCCTCTTACTGTGTCCAGCATCCGATCCATTCGTTAAAGATATCGTTTTACATTTTAACTGGTTATAAGCATATTTAAATAATGATTTTATCTTTTATGAGTCATATTATTTTAACAACGTCGGATGAATTGCAGTAATCGAAGAGCGCATGAAGGAAAGAACATTGTACAAATTATGACTGCGCTTTTATCTTTTAGTGCTGTGTGTATATACGTTTTTACTAATATGAATAGCTAAACAGCGGAATGGACTTTTAACAACGCTATTAATTGTAATACTTTTATGAAACGACAATTTTACAGTACACGTTTTATACTTTTTAGAATTGGATGTAAATACGTTTTTATGTCACTAACCGAACTCGCACAACATGGAAATGGTGAACTTTTAACTACAACTTAATATTTTTACCATAACTGTAAATACGTATCCTATAAGTATGTGCCCGTTAAGTCAGGCTCAATTTTATCCATAATTGGAGTGCTCCGAATTCCGGAGGAATCTTACCTGTACAAAGACAAAGACAAGTCAAAATTTGATTTAAAATAAAATGTTAAAATATATTATTTTTACTTATTATATCTCTAATTATTAGTATTCAAATACTCAGTAATGAGCTCTTAATATACTTTCTTTTATTCAATTACTTCTGACAGAGATAAACACCTATTCCTACCTTTTAAAATTGTTTAAATGCTAATTTTAAAGGAAAATAGGACACATATTTTAAAATAAAAAATAAATAGGTTATCAGTATTTTAGAATCGAAGTGAATCCCTTATATATTTTAACAATGTCAATATGCAAGTGATGTTTTTAAACCAAACAACTACAGTGGAATGGAAAAACGATGATAAATGATGGAGATGGACTATATAATATGATTAGATCCTGAGTAGCAGTAACGAACTTTTTATTACTGGCAATAATTAGAGAACAGCGACAAGTGTAAATATAGATCTTGTGCATCGGATCGGGAAAACAAAACAAAAAATGTAATGTACATAATCCGGCTAAGAATGTAAATACTGGTGGACCGGGAACGCATGCGTGGTGGTGGGAAATTGTTCTACACACATAGGCCTATGTGTGGTTGACCAATAATGGTCGTAAAGATCCAGAGGTAAGGTAAGGATTATATAGACACCGGCGAAGGTACAGTACAGAAAGAGACAGTAATGAATCATAGACATCACTCTTACCATTCTATCAGTGACAAGCGGTGCAGACAACTTCTTATCATACTTGAAATTCCAGTTTCAACGGACTTAATAATATTGATAGAAATAAAAAATCCAAATATAATTAAAAAAAGTAGGAAAAAAGACAACTTAAATCTCTTGCATTATGATATATTTTTTCCTTGTCTCAATCAATCTGGAAATATAGGAAGACAACATGTTAAGAATATCTTTTGACAAGATTGAGTAAATAATTTCCCGCAAAAATGCAAGTTTAAATCCTTCGACCAATGAAAACTCACCTTAATATTTAGTCCGTATCAACCGGAATTGAGTATGATAAGAAGTTGTCCACACCGCTTGGAATTTAAGAACGAGTGTTATTCCACTATAAACCAGTCAATCAACAAAAAACAACGATATTTGCATTAATTTTATGGGAAGAACAAAGACTAAACCGTTTTTGAAGCGAAAAAAGGTGCCGAAACTCTACTTTCACTTTTGCCCCCCCCCCCAAAAAAGTGTCCTCCCTGCTTCTTTTTAATACATGCCTAGTGATGTGAAAATATAACTGCGAGTCTAACATAGTCAATTCCTCTGAAATATTCTAAATATTCTAGATGTACATTGTAGTCACTTTTTATAGTAGACTTTTGCTTGTAGAAGAAAACAAAGTTAATCTGACAAATAAAAGACATGAATGTTACAGTATTGTTAATCTGCAGTCTACAAAAAAATATTTGTTCTGGTAGTCAGTCCAAAAAAAACAAAAAGCCTACATGTACCTACCTACCCTACTATAAAAGTCAGGGTAGGTGAAAGGGGAAACAAACATTTTTTTAATTGCGGCCTGATAAAGTTTGTCAGTGACTTGCAGCAGGTCGGTGGTTTTCACCGGGTACTTCGGGTTTCCTCCACCAATAAAACTGACCGCCACACTATAACCATAATATTGTTGAAAGTGACATTCAACACCATAACACCAAACCAGACCATCAAGTGATCTGTATCTCATTATATATATTCATGACTAACAGTTGTGCAAACCGGAGACATGTAAAAAAAAAATAAGCAGTAATCGGCATTAGCACAAATTTATGACATAGGAAGATAAGGAGACAGCAACAATAAATACTACAATTTTCCAGCTATATCATCACGTCTTTCAATATTCTTCAAGTGTACAAGTACTTCATAACTTACAGGCAGTACTTTTTTTTATTAAAATTTGAACATCTTCATGAACATCTGCTATACTCTTTAAAATCAGGAGGTATCAAATCAGGCAAATGGCAAATACCATTTTAAATGGATATAAATACAGTGTACCTTGTACCGCCCCTGTAGGCCTGTATCATGATGAGAACTAGTTACATTTTGATGAAGTGATAATGATATTTATCACTTGTCTACTACACCAATATGCTTAAGTTGGATTTGTATATTAAAGCTAGTTCACTGAAAAAACAGTCAGTGGATATTCATATGCATGTTGTCCCACTTGGACACATTATCCTGATTCTAAGCATTCTCCTCAATGCTGTATGTGTACTTGGCGGAGAAGCAACAAATACCAATTTTAAATTTGCAGTCTTTGAATTGACTCGACCGTGGCTCAAACCCACGATCTACTGTGCTCGAGGTGAGCACGCTAACCATTACACCACCCATGCAGTTAACATTGAATGTTATTGAGTCTCCTTACCTTTGCAATTGGTGTGCTGTGTATTGCAATGACTTTATGTGATTTATCAAAGTCTTCCGATCTTCAAATTCCATCTTACATAATTCACATTGAAAGGTAGTTGATTGAAAATGCGTGATAATGTGATCGTCGAGACATTTTTCTGACGAAAATGATTGACAAAAAAAATCACATTCATTTAATTGTTCTTGGGTATTTGTTATTATCTGCTGTTGTTGATTATACATGTATGTCCCATTTCTTGACCTCTTGCTCCGATTTCCAGCTTCATACTCGTGATACATAGTATTTATGTCTTTCTCATATCTGGTTTTCTTATTGTGAATTTTCCTTTCATTTATATTATTGTTCATATTATCTTGCCTTTCCGTTCCATTTTCTGATTGGTTAGTTTTGTTTTCATAATCACAGGTCCCATCTGGCTCTTCCGTCTTGTTATCACACCCTCCGTCCTCATTCACAGACACAATGATGGCTCTTTCTGTTAACTGTTGCAAATGTTTACTTTTAAAATGATTTCTCTTCTGGTCTTTATATTTGAAGCGTGCAGAGCACACACAACACTCATGTTTTAATAATCGTAAGCCAATTTCCCCGAATTTGTACCGTATATGGTATGTCATTTGCTCATGTAATCTCACCATATGTATTGAGAATGCTGTAAAGTTTGGACATGTTTTACAGACAGCTTTGGTAATTTTAGAATGTCCTTTTCTGTCTTTTTTCCAGTGTATATTTTTCCAATTTTGTGACACAGGTAAGTTCAATATCTTTATCTCCATCCAGTCGGAGCCTCTTTCTGAAATTGGTTCCTCAGATTGTAACCTTAAATCAGTTTTCCTACAATTGGAGATGAAGTCATTTTCATCCTCGTTATGGTTCATTTGTGTGTCGTAATGAATCGGAATGTGGTCGATAAGACTCTGCCGATCGCTAAAATCTCTATCACATAATAAACATATATTTGAATTATTTTCAAAATGGGTGTTCATGTGATCATCAAGATCTTGCTTGGAGCTAAATGGTTGGTTGCAAATTTCACAAGAATGGTCATCTGATTGTTTGCTTGAACAAGTACGAACTACGTGACTGTTGAAGTGGGTTTTTAAGGCATTAAAGATTGCTGATGATTCATGATTTAAACATCCCTCATTGGTTAATCTACGATATTTATTACATTGTATACAATTCTTTGTATCACCTTCAGCTCTATATTTTGCATGTTGTTTTTGATAGTGATATCGAAGTGTATGAGATTTCACAAATCTACTTGAACACACATTACATTCATATTTTTTCGATTTTAAACCACTTTCCCCAAATTTTCTTCGAATGTGAAAAGTCGTATTTTCGTGGGCAAGCATTTTTGTTATTGTTGATGCAACGAATCCAGGACAAGTGTTACATAAAATAGATTTATTTGTTTGTCTGTCTGTATTATTTATGTGAGCATTCTCTTTATCAATATCTTTAGGACAATGTTCTTTCGTTAATATATCAATATTTCTGTTCTCTGTAGAAACAGTCGTGTTGCAACATTCATTTTTGATATTACATGTATAATCCACACTGGATCCATCTCCAATATTCTGAATGCAACATTTCGCATTTCTACCATCACCATCTCCAATATTCTGAATGTAACATTCTGCATCTTCAAAATCTTCCCTCTCCGCATTGCTAACGTGGCTTCCTACATTGTCACCATCCTTCTCATCAAAATTGTTATTATAGCATTCATCAATATCATCTTTGTTAATATCATTCCTGGGGCATTCCTTATTACTTATTCTATCCCTTGTATCATTCTCCTCTAGATCAACAAAATAACATTCACAATGTTGTTTAGGTTTTTTCGGGTCATGAACAGAAACATTTTGCTTCGAAAAGTGAGAATTATGGGAGCTTGTCTCAAGTGTATCAAGTATAATTCGCCATCTTCCTTTTTGGTTCATAAGATGAGATGAAAAGTCGGATGACATTGTAAGAGATTTTGTTAAAATTTGTCCAAATTTGTCACCAAATTTAACTATTTTATCAGATTGTGTCTGTTTGAAAGTGTCTCCTACAGGAATATTTTTTTCCTGATTAAAAGTCAACTTATTTTGCCATGATGACTCGTTTAAAATAGGGGTTGTTTGCCCACAGCCAATATTTTTACCCATTGTATACTGATCCCCATCTTCAGACAACTTATACTTGAATTGGTTTTCATTGGTTGTTAGATCAATAGTATTATCCAGATCTGATTCGGGAATTTGTAAGCTGCTACTGGATGAATCTAGTTTTTCGTCGGACGTCGTTTGAATTCTGTCAAAATGCGTCTGTTCGTTAATTACGATACAGTGACTATTTTCCGTTTCACTTCTCTGGTTTTGGAAGTATACATTTCCATGAGCTAATTCAGTAACATTACTATCGATAATTTCACTGTTGTTGTCTTGTGATTCTATATTGACGCACATATCAGTGCAAATTGTAGGTAGCACAGGTAATGTACTGTATTTCTTCTCCCATATTCCCACTTTATCTTTACGTTCTGATGAAATCGTAGTATTGTTATATGAACCATGCTGATATACAATGTCACCAATATCCACAAGTTCTTCTTGTACATCACATTCACCTTCAAATACTGCCATACAATGTACTTGACTCGTTAATTTTCTGCATATGGTATGGTATATCAAGTCCAGTATGGTTATTGGTGTTATCTGTAATGTTACAACGAGACAGTACTGTATTACCACAAGCACTGTAACATATTTGGTCAGTTAAAATATTAGCATTTTTGTATTCCTTTTCATTTGAGTTGCTGAAGGAATGTGAGCTGTGTCCCTGTTCATAAATTGCATCTATTGAACCAATATCACTGATTTCCTCCACTACTGTTTTACTGGTTTCCTGCAAGAATGTTTTACTGGTTTTCTCCACTAATGATTTACTGGTTTCCTCCACTAATGTTTTACTGGTTTCCTCCACTAATGATTTACTGGTTTCTTTCACCATTTTTCTTTGACTAGTTTTACACTGTAACCAAGAATAATCAAGAAAACAAGATAAATCATCACATTTCAACTCCACATCAGTAGTGTCGTTTATAAGATCTATTTCACATTTGTATTCCACTTCAGTCGTGTCGTTTGTAAGATCTATTACCTGTTGTGGCTCCTTTGATAGATAAGTAGATCCCGTCATCACAGGAGGTACATGTATAACTTGATGTTGGTCTTGGTCTACTCTCTGACGTCCGGATAACCAGTCAAAGTTAAGGTAGCTTGAAATACACTTCTCTTCTTGGTCACGCATATTGATGATTGAATATTTAAAAGCTTATAACTTCATAATGCTGGACAGAAACATGGTTCAGTTGAAAACGCTGATTGGATTGGATTTCATAAATCTGCAAATAAAAAAAAGATTTAGCATTTAGACATATTTTGCCCATTCTTTCAATATATAATGATATATAATACAGTTGAACTTCAGTAGCTCGAACTCGGATGGCTCGATCACTGCGGATCTCTCAAAATGTCTTTTAAATAGTCCATCAATTTTGCATATTTTTAATTCCTTGACAAATAAATTTTTTTTTTAGTTAAAAAAGTTAGTCGTATAGTACTCATGCAATAAGTTGTCGAGTTTGATTTTCGCCCGTTGTAAGGTGCACTCAATACAAAATTATGTGATAAAGATTTTATGTCAATTTGGGACAGGTCAGTATTTTTTTGTATGGGTACTCTGTCTCTGTACTCACTAAACAATTCAAACTGATTGCGAGGCCGTCGTGATCGTATTGTAGTTGGATTTACAACTACCTGTGCAATCAGTACCTATCACCACTAAAGTTCTGAGTTCGAACCCTGTTCATAGCGAGGTGTACGTACTCGATACAACAATTTGTGATAAAGTTTGACAGTACTGTAACTTGCGACTGGTCGGTGTTTTCCCCGGATTTTCTGGTTTTCTCCACCAATAAAACTGACTGCCACGATATAACTGAAATATTATTGAAAGTTGCATTAAATACCGTAAGCCTAACTTCACCCAAACAAGTTGAATATTGTTGAAAGTGATGTTACATCCATAATATAAAAACTATTATTAAAAAATAAAATGAATGTGTACCATGTGGTGTTACTAGAACAATAGAAGTTTACTCTTCATACTCTCGGCACTGGCACAAATATAATTACAGACATTAATTTTAAGAGCATATTGCTAAACTATGGTGTATCTGTCTCAGGCATGGATAGTTTTAATTATGTTTTATTCTGTGCGTTAAATTACCTAAAATAATTTGAGAGTTTTATTTTACTCTTTAAAATGTGTTTGGATTTCAATTACGGGTAATTGGAATAGAACACCACTGACAAAGCTAAAATTAGAAGTAAAATCTGATGAATTTAATTAATTGGAATAGAACACCACTGACAAAGCTAAAAATAGAAGTAATATCTATGAATTTAATACTAGTTGTATCTCTCATGTTTATTACTAACCCTGACTAAGTGAGTGAGAGAGTAATTTAACACTAATGGAGGATTTTTTTTTTTAATCAGCTACATTTTGATGACACATAATACTGACTCTGAGCCAACCAGTCTTTGCTGTACATGTATATCTTTATTTCTCAATAAACCATAGCAATACATACATTTGTATATAGGTATAGAGAATTACAAAACTATTTACAAATATATACATGTACAATTACAGTTACAGAGAAACAGAAATAGACACAGGGATTAGCCCGGAGCACACACACCTTCATTTATAACTTTTATCATTTTACATACATGTAATTTCAAAAGATCTGATTTTTTTCTTTACGGTCATACATTTTGTAATATTTTTAAATTTAAGAACATTTGGCCTATTTCTAAAGTAACTTGGGATGAGGTTCTTACAGTTTTGCTCAAAAGTATTGACATTGTAAAATATAATGAAATTCATCTCCAATGGTATTTGTGTCACAGAGGAGACATTTCCTATCGTTTCTTTCAATATTTTGCCACCTTCCTATTTCAATCGGTAATCTATGATTAGTGGTTCTAAATTTACATAAAATAATGGCATTTTTTTAGTCCAAAATTTCAAAATATGGTTCAGGCATAAAATTGTCTTTAAATAACCTGTAAGTTAAGGCTTTTTTCTCCTTAATGCTGAATACAAATTTAGCAGAGAAGTAGAAAATACCAATTTTATAATCTCTGGTTTGAACCGACCAGGACCAAATCCAAGATCTATCAAGATCAATGTGAATATGGTGATTATTAGACCATCGATTAAATCAATTAAATATTACTAAAATTAAAACTAAATTCTGAAAATAAAATTGAGGTTATGAAATATTCAAACTGAAGCTAAATTTTGAAACAATACACAGTTAATTTTATATTTTTAATTAGTGAGATTTGACTTGAAATCAATTCTAATCTACTGATTCTTGGTAAAGGCTGTGAGACATTTATATTATCTGATTGTCATAATTACATTTAAGATTTTTACAATATCAACTTACAGTTATATAGACATTGTAGATCCAGTGAGCAAGAGAGGAGTGTTTGTGTGCCCATTAACTGGTTTAACACTGCCACATTATTGTGCTTATCTCAAGGGTTATGGTGTTTAATGCCAGTTTCAGCAATATTTCAGTTACATATCATGGCGGTCAGTTTTATTGGTGGAGCAAACCAGAGAACTCACAGAAAACCTGCTGCAAGTCACTGACAAACTATCACATAATGTTGTATTGATTACACCTCGCCTGTACGGGATTCAAACTCACAATGTTAGCGGTGATAGGCACTAATTCCATGGGTAGTTATAAAACCAACCACCATACAATCACGATCACAACATCCCTGCTCGTCTAAAGCCAGGACCGGGATTTCAAATGTCATATGTTGTTGCCCCCCCCCCTTTTTTTGTGTTGAGTGAGTCAAGATGAGAAATGATTGTTCATTTTGTTGATATTGGTGGAATTGTTGACTGGCGCTGTTGAAACTTATTTACATATTAATGATATTGGTTATTGAATTTTTATGTTATTTCTACAAGATGATTTTTAGTCTTTCTAAATTTCAAANGCACATGGTCGTGATATACATGTAGTCCTTTAAACAGTTCTCTACAGACAAGGAGCCATCGTGTATATCCACCACCACCGCCATCAACAATACAGACATATAAGCAATCGTGGATATCCACCACCACCGCCCACAGGGTCGACGGGCTAAGAGGCCCCCTCAACATCCTCCACCTCCGCTTTCTCCTCTGCTTCCACTTCTGCAGTCTCCTCCTCCTCCCCCTCCCCACCTCCTACATATTTTCTTGTGGTGGCCTCCTCCTCTTGTGGTGGTGGTGATGGTTGTGGCGGTGTCAGTGGTGGTGGTGGCTTCCTCCTCCTCCTCTTGTGATGGTGGTGGTGGTGTCAGTGGTAGTGATAGACTCCTCCTCCCGCGATGGTGGTGATGGTGACAGTGTTAGTCGTGGCCTCCTCTTGTGGTGGTGGTGGCCGTGCGGTGGTGGCAGCGGTGGTGGATTGCTTATATATCTGTATTGGTGATGGTGGTGGTGGTGGATACACGATGGCTCCTTGTCTGTAGAGAACTGTTTAAAGGACTATCTCATGACCGTGTGCTGTGCCGACGGTTTCAGGAGTCAGGCCCCCGCATGTTCATCGTCAATACGGACATGTGCGACCGTGGCGGAAGTCACTGGGTGGCGTTTCACTTTCTCCTCGTGGGACCCACAGAATTTTTCGATTCGCTGGGAAACGCACCGGAAACGTATCACCGCCGTTTTGCCAGCGTCCTGATCGTCAAAGGATCCCAATACTACTACTGTTCAACTCAAATCCAACCCGACGACACAGACATCTGTGGACTGCATTGCCTGTACTACTTCAAACCGGGAGACATCAAGGAATGGAGCTGCCGGACATATTGAAAGACTTTTCCACCGTTGATTTAAAAGGAAGTGAGGACAAATTTTTAAGATCTAACTGTTAACATTGTATATTGTCATGTATTATATTTGTCATTATGATAGGCTGTATTGAACTTAATAAACAATTGAACTGTTAAAATTGTATTTTGTCGTGCATTGTTTTGGTAAATGTCCCCGTCATAGCTTATAGAATGTATTGTACTTAATAAACGGACGAAATCGTGTTAAAACTACTATTCTTTATTGTCAAGTATTGTTGTTTCTTTATTATAGAATGTATTATACGTAATAAATTATACGAACGAAATGTTGTCGTTGTGTTATGTTCAGAGTTACTTCCCTTTGAATATGCTTAACCATACTGGAAACGTATAATTACTTCCCTTTGAACATACACATTGAGTTATCTCCCCCACTCTCATCGAACATACACACCAAATAAAGTTATTTCCCTTAGTTTATTATCTAATTATACATAATTTGTTTACCTATTTATTTACAATATGTAATTTTATTTGAACAGGTGAATTGGTTTGTCTTGATCCATTACAGATAATAATTAAGAGGGTTTTTTTTCTTTTCGCTGTTCAAGTTAAACTTCACTGTCATTAATAATCATGGGACAAGTACTTTTTAGTTTTGTTGACTTACTATGAATATATCGGGTATGTGTTTTATTTTTACTATCAATCGTATTTATTTTATAGATAGCAAATCTACTGTATTATTAGTTCAGGTGGGTTTTATTTACTTTGATTAAACGATAAGAATTTTATCGCATTAGTCTATTAAACCTATTATGTATAAGATACAGTACTATTGAAACAAAAGAAGTGGCCCATTTGTTTACTTATTTATTTACAATATGTAATTTTGTTTGAACAGCTGAATTGTTTTGTTCATTATAGATAGAGGGTACAATACATTGTATATCGGGCACTTTATATTTACTGTATTGAATTCAATATATTACAAAACAATCTTGATGCATGTCTTTCCAGAATGGTTTGCGACACTGTAATGATGGACATTAGTATGTATAATCACTGCATTTGATTTATATAAAATGGATGTAAGTCTTTATGTTCAATTATGTGATTACGTTTTCGTTTTGTGAAATAACGTTAAGGTTTGATTTGGTGCGATTTTATTAATGAAGAATGATTCGATCGTTGTTACTATCTACAAAAAAAGTACAATACTTTGTTTACATATGATTGTCGGGTAAACATCGGAAAACAGATTAGCGCCGGTGGTTTTTATTTACGGATAAGAATTTTATCGCATACATGTAGTTTGTTTATATATAAATACTTTTTTACTAGTTCTTGGTGTTAGGGTTAGGATTAGTGTTAGTGTTATAATTAGGGTTAAGAGTTAGGGTTAGCATTAGCTGTTGGTGTTAGGGTTAGGGTTAGAGTTAGGGCGTGATTATGCAATCGGCTCCCATAGGATCTTTCTACTCCCTCACACATTACTACTGGTAGGTAGATCTTGACAAGGTGCACATTTTTGCAATTTAAACTTAACATCTAATTTTTGAAATACAAAAAAATATGTATAAGACAAAAAGTATTAAAATTTTAAAAATTTGATGAAACTAGAGGTACTGCTGGACACAGGAGCCCCGCATTGATACATAAATGGAATAACTTAACTGTCAGCTATGCGGGACTAATACCCCCTGCATCCCCATCATCTTAATTGAGCCAAAACATATTTGGAACACAACTTTTAGACTCATAATTCTGGGAAAACTTGATGGACCAGGATATACTACTAATGTGCACATCTTCATATTAGGATCTTGCAATGTACAAAGTTTCATGAAATTCTGATTAATCATGTAGGAGAATTTGCGATGACAAAGTGCATACTGAATTGTCTCAAAATTTCTAAGTCCAAAGAAGAATAACAGGGGTAAAACTTAATGGACCGAGATACATTGTATCATACTAATGTGCACATCTTCATATTAGGATTTTGCAATGTACAAAGTTTCATGAACTTCTGGTTAATCATGTAGGAGAATTTGCGATGACAAAGTGCATACTGAATTGTCTCAAAATTTCTAAGTCCAAAGAAGCATAACAGGTGTAAAACTCAATGGAACGGGATATCCTACTAATGGGCACATCTTCATATTAGGATCTTGCAATGTACTTCTGATTAATCATGTAGGAGAATTTGCGATGACAAAGTGCATACTGAATTGTCTCAAAATTTCGAAGTCCAAAGACAGGGGCAGATCCAAGAGGGGGGGGGGGGGGGGGGTGTGTG
>MJUT01055631.1:178324-201750 GCA_002080005.1 Gigantidas platifrons | reverse complement strand
TGATTTACGTAGATCATTGTTTGTCCTTTTGTTCCTTTTCTGTTGGTCATTGTATTGTCTGTCTATCATTGATTTACGTAGATCATTGTTTGTCCTTTTGTTCCTTTTCTGTTGGTCATTGTATTGTCTGTCTATCATTGATTTACGTAGATCATTGTTTGTCCTTTTGTTCCTTTTCTGTTGGTCATTGTATTGTCTGTCTATCATCGATTTACGCCTTCTGATTATCTCTTTGGAATTTTAAACCTTTCTTGCAACATGTAATAAATAACCAACCAAAATGCACAACTCATGGATAAAAAACAACTAAAGTTCACAACTCGTGGATGAAATAACAACCAAAAGATAATAAAATTCGTAGATGAAACAACCAACACAAGTTCACAACGGTGACTGAAATAACCAACCAAAGTTCACAACTCATAGATCTATGAGCTATTTTATTATCAACAGCTTACCGTTTATTTCTCCACTGTTTCCTTCACCCATAGCGGTCGTAGCAGAGCACACATAATTTCCATAATCACTGGTTTCAAAATTATTTATTGTCAAATGGTGTGTATTAATATTTGCCCCTTCATATTTTAAATTGTCGATGACTATATCAACACTGTCACGTGTCCACGTCACTGACGTCAGTGTCAGCTGGGAGATGATGTCACATGATAATACTGCTGTGTCTCCATACTGAACCAACACTGACGTGACTGGAACACTAACGTCTGGTCCTATTAAAATAAAACGTTCACAGTAATCAGGGCCATCTTGACAACATTATAGGCCCCGGTCAAATCAGTGCACCAATGGTCTCCTACGTACACAAGCATTCACAGGAATAAAAATGTAAATGATCGATAGAATTAAATGTTTATTGCATTTGTACTTCAAAATCAGTGTTTAAACATTAAAAACATGCTATACACAACATACATAGATTATCATGGGATCCTGGGATCCCTACGTTTAAGTGTTCTATATATATAACAACGCTACTCACTCATTTTACCCACACGTACAAAACACGTGAAGGCGTCGGGAAGGTTTGATCTCATATAACAAGTTTTATCCCGCCACGTTTTATTGAAGTGTTTGTATCAAGCCAGTAAAGTGAGTGGTCATGTGTATGTGTAATATGGGGTGTCGAATTTCCCGCAGTCTCGACGATTTTTATGATTAATATTGGAATTGTTCAGACAATGTGGTATTTGTTTTTGTTTTATCCATATTATTTAATCAGTTCTACTTTTTAAATATTTATCGCGTGGATTCATCTATGAAAGTAAGAATGATCAACTTCACTTTCATGTTTGAAATTCACATGGAAACTAACTGGAGTTTTGTTTAATAAGTAAATCTAAAACAAAATACTCAAGATGCCTACCTGTATAATACGAAGCATTCATTGACACCAATTTAGCATTACAACCAGGAGTATCTGCAAACAAAGAAGTTACAATGTATAATTATGTGCATATAAGAATAGAATGTAAGAACTGGATTGATAACAAGAATAACACTACGGGAGTCACTAGTGGAGCAGGAACTGCTTACCCTTCCGTAGCACATGTGTTCACCCCCGGTATTAGTTGGGTTAATGTTATTCATTCTTTAGTTTTCTGTGTAGTGTTTTGTAGATATTTGTTGAATTAGTGTTTATACATCTCATCGACAAAACTTAAACCAAACTGTATTACAAAAGGTACAATTGTGTTTACTATATCATGTAAGATAACACTAGAGGATCTGGAACTGCTTACCCTTCCGGAACATAGTGGGGTTTGTGTTGCTCAATCGTTGGCTTTCTGTGTCGCGTTTTATCAAACATTGTTTTTTTCTTTTGTCCATCATTTTCTTTTGACTATTGTATTGTTTGTCCTTTAAGGTGGTATCATACACTTCAGGTAAAATTTGATCTGCTCGTTTAATTTTCTTATTTTTTTTTGGCAGTGTGTTTGAATATATCCACTGTAATGAATATCAAAATCTTAACCAATTCCAACCAACAGACTCAGACTCAACTACCCAAAACAACACACTGCAGATTTACCAGAGAACAACAATTGGGTCGGTGCTTAAGGAGTTCCGTCTTAAAGGGGCTTAGAGGTGTTTTCTACCCAAAATAACACACTGCAGATTTACCAGAGAACAACAATGGGGTCGGTGCTTAAGGAGTTCCGTGTTTAAGGGGTTCAGAGGAGTTATCTACCCTCGGCTGTTCAACTACCCAAAACAAAACACTGCAGATTTACCAGAGAACAACAATTGGGTCGGTGCTTAAGGAGTTCCGTCTTAAAGGGGCTCGGAGGTGTTTTCTACCCAAAACAACACACTGCAGATTTACCAGAGAACAACAATGGGGTCGGTGCTTAAGGAGTTCCGTGTTTAAGGGGTTCAGAGGAGCTATCTACCCTCGGCTGTTCAACTACCCAAAACAACACACTGCAGATATACCAGAGAACAACAATTGGGTCGGTGCTTAAGGAGTTCCGTGTTTAAGGGGTTCAGTGGAGTTATCTACCCTCGGCTGTTCAACTACCCAAAACAAAACACTGCAGATATACCAGAGAACAACAACTGGGTCGGTGCTTAAGGAGTTCCGTCTTAAAGGGGCTCAGAGGTGTTTTCTACCCAAAATAACACACTGCAGATTTACCAGAGAACAACAATGGGGTCGGTGCTTAAGGAGTTCCGTGTTTAAGGGGTTCAGAGGAGTTATCTACCCTCGGCTGTTCAACTACACAAAACAACACACTGCAGATTTACCAGAGAACAACAATTGGGTCGGTGCTTAAGGAGTTCCGTCTTAAAGTGGCTCAGAGGAGTTATCTACCCTCGGTTGTTCAACTACCCAAAACAACACACTGCAGATATACCAGAGAACAACAATGGGGTCGGTGCTTAAGGAGTTCCGTGTTTAAGGGGTTCAGAGGAGTTATCTACCCTCGGTTGTTCAACTACCCAAAACAACACACTGCAGATTTACCAGAGAACAACAATTGGGACGGTGCTTAAGGAGTTCCATGTTTAAGAGGTTCATAGGAGTTATCTACCCTCGACTGTTCAAGTTCACAAAACAACATACTGCAGGTGTTTCAGAGAACAACAATTTAGCCCAGCAACTCATACGGCCGGCCCTGTAGCTATGCAAGTTAAAATTTCACAATAGTAATTCATCATGTCTAAGCATGTTATTGGTCAATCAAATTTGTATTATATATAATAACCTATTGTAGTAGCGAAGACTTCTAGATGTGTTACAGGTCGATCAGATGGCAGGTCTCTTGGAACATATCCAGCTGAAGAAAAAGTGTATAAAATAATTATTTTTCAAATAAAGAGCAAAACTGAAACGAACAGTAGATGGTCGAGGTTTGGTTTGGTTTATGGTATTTAACGCCACTTTCACAATATTTGAATTATATGGATGGGGTCAATTTTATTAGTGGAGCAAACCTGAGTACCGGGGAAACCCACCGACGTGTCGCAAGTCACTGACAAACTTTATCACATAATGTTGTATCGAGTACACCTCGCTTGATCGGGATTTGAACTCACAACTTTAGTGCTTACTGCCAAGGTAGTCGTAAATCAAACTACCATATGATCACGGCCGCGAACATTTGATATACATTGAACAACGAGATAGATAATTCTCTTGCATAATATTCATTGTAGGAAATCGTGGTATCCGAGTTATTTTTTGTTTTCTTTTATAAACCCTTGTGTTTGTATTATCCGGAGCATCTGAGTTCACCTCCGGTTTTTAGTGGGGTTCGTGTTACTCGATTTTTAGTTTTATGTGAATGTTTTGTAGATCGTTGTTCGTCCTTTTGTACTTTTTCTATTAGCCACTGTATTGTCTGTCCTTCTTCGATTTACGGATTCTGATTACCCCTTTAATATCTTCAAATTCTTCTTGTACTACTGCTGATTTCGTATCCGGGTCGTTCGTTTATTGACAATCTTCTTCATATGTGGAGGTGGGCGTAATCCTAATCATTTATGACTAATCACCGTGCTTATGACAAAAGTAACACGGCGTGAATCGGAAAGTGTTTCCACTTCCGAAGAACTTGAGTTCACCGTCGGATTTTGTGGGTATCATGTTTCTCAATCTTAATCTTTAGTGTTCTGTGTAATGTTTTGTAGATTTTTTTTGTCTTTTCGTCCGATTTTCTTTTGACCGTTGTATTTATCTGTCCTTCGATTTACGAATTCTGATTATCCCCTGGGTATCGTCAAACTTGTCGTTCTAATAAACTAAAGGTAGTAATTGTCATAAGAATGATACGATAATGGGGATTATAGCTCTACGAACTTGCATATCAAAAAGGAACAAAAAATGTAAGAAATTATGTTTGAAACGCAACAAAAACATTCTTCTCGTTTTATGTGGAAGCATAAAAATAAAATAATTCGACCGCGAAAAATTGTACAAAAATGTATTACACCAGGATCAAAAATATATTCCATCCAAAAACCCTGATTAGAAACAAATCATTGACACTATTTTTTAAACATACGTGAAACTGTTCCTTCTATTTCAACGGCATCTAGTTCAATAAAGTCATTGGCAACAGATTGGTCGATTTCAATTCTCACTTCATTCGATGGAAAATCGAGTTTCTGAAATTAAAACAAAAAATAATATCCTTCTTCATAGATGGTGAAACAAAGCTTGACGATACCAAAGAGGTCACCATAATTAGTAAATTGAAGGACCGAAGCTTGAAGATACCAAAGATGTCTCCAGAATTAATAAATTGAAGAAGGACCGACAATACAATGGCTAAAAGCTTGAAGATACCAAAGAGGTCACCATAATTAGTAAATTGAAGGACAGACAATACAATGGCTAAAAGCTTGAACATACCAAAGGGGGTCTCCAGAATTAGTAAATTGAAGAAGGACAGACAATACAATAGCTAAACTTTTGACGATGCCAAAGGGGTCACAAGAATCAGTAAATTGAAGGATAGAAACCACACTGGCTAAAAGTAAAAGGACATACGATGATCTGAAAATACTAAAAAGAAGGCTTAGCATTGCGCAACACCAACCCCTTAAAAAGATATATGATTTAGTTCTCACGATGCGTTTCTGGAATAAGTCTTTGAGAGAAAAGTGTTTTAAGAAATGATGATATTATTATTGTTGAATCTCAAAATATTTATGCTATTTATAGAACACGCAACGTCTGTTTGCTACAAGAATTTTGTATACATCTTGAGAAGGTGATGTATTCCAAATTTTATAATCATACTGTCAAGAAAGCAAATTCTTCTGGTGTAAGGTTCTCCCTCAGATATAGGAGACCATAGCCCATTTTGACTATAATGCTTAGGCCTTTCGGTGTTACTTGCACCCAACGACTTTTACATTATTTGGCTCTATGGTCAAATAGGGCTCGATAAAATTAGGTTTGGTTTGGTTTACGGTATTTAACGCCACTTTCAACAATATTTCAGTTATATCTTGGCGGTCAGTTATATTGGTGGAGGAAACCGGAATACCTACGCGGAGAAAACTGACAAACTTTATCGAGTACACATCGCCATGAACGAGGTTCGAACTTTAGTGATGATAGGCACTGATAGAACATGTAGTTGTAAATCTAACTACTATACAATCACGATAACGACGGCCCCCGCTATCCTCCGACATCTATAGCTATTAAACATCTATATCAAACATAATTAAACATCAATAGAATATTCCCTCTCAGCTTATGCATCAGCTGTACTTTATTTGCATTTGTCAATAAAACACGGGAAATTAGTTCAATAATCTACCAGATACGATCTTGTCTTCAATCTAATAGTGTTCCTGGATGATTGATATCACAATTTACAGTAATATAACACTGTGCAATTAAAATGTTATATTTAATATATTTCTTTTAATATTCTGAATTCAAAATCAATATACATGTACCTATGCAATCAGGGCCTATCACAACTAAAGTTGTGAGTTCGAATCCCGCCCAAGGCGATGTGTACTCAATACAACATTATGTGATAAAGTTTGTCAGTGACATTCGACAGGTCGGAGGTTTTCTCTGGGTACTCCGGTTTCCTCCACCAATAAATTTGACCGCCACGATATAACTGAACTATTGTTGAAAGTGGCGTTAAAAACTATCAACCAAACAAACAAACAGCACAATCAATATATGATTATAGACACCCCCAAACCATAGGTGATTAACCTTGTATACGGTGCATTCGACTACATGTATATGAAATAGTAATATTTTTTTAGCTCCCACTTCACTTTATGTGCAATCAGTACCTATCACCACTAAAGTTATAGTTTCGAATATCACTCATGATGAGGTCTTCTCGATACAACATTATGCTATAACGTTTGTCAATGGCTTGCGACAGGTCGGTGTTTGACCGCCACGATATAACTGAAGTCATGGTGGCGATCGTGAAACTTTCTAAATGATGACTTCAAAACCCCTTGGTTCAGTAGATTCCTTGTTAGCAGTAACCCTCTATGAAGGTAATCATGATAGGAACCACTAGGAACCCCTTGGTTCAGTAGATTCCTTGTTAGCAGTAACCCTCTATGAAGGTAATCATGATAGGAACCATAAGCTCTGAAATATCAGAGCAACCTAGAGATATATATTCTATATGCAGGTGGCTCTGGAATGTTGCTACATATAAATAAAAAAATCACAATGGGAATGTTTCGTTCTTAACCAGCCCTTACTGTCAATTCCGAGGTGTAGGTACAAATCTGATGACTGCAAGAATGAAATCAGAGCTCTGTACTAGTAGGGTAGAACGTTACCAAATGACTCCATAAAATACTATGTCTTGAAATACACTTACTGGGAATACTGGAGAAAAGATTCTGCTAGACGTTATATCTGATACAGTAGCTGTTTCCCATACTGTTTGCCAGACAGACAGTTTCTTGACCTTGATTTTTTTCACCCCTCCAGCATGAAATGTTTCGTAAATTTTTATCTTGTCAATGTAGATTGAATTTGCGAATCCAACCTAAAACAAAAACTTGTGTCATATATATAACATTCAAACGTCAATTCCACAATTCAGATCCTACATATGTTTTTTAATTGTTTATAAAGATTAAAATATTGAAATATTAAATGTTCTATGATAACTAGTGTCTTTACGTTCTGGGTTCTGTGTTGTGATTACCGTTACGCATGAAAACATGTTCGGTTCGTCATTACCTCCAGTTGTTTGTATGAGGGTTCATGTCTTATTTACGTTATTTGTGTTTGTTCGGTTCGTCTTTACCTCCAGTTGTTTGAAGGAGGGTTCATGTCTTATTTACGTTAGTTGTGTTTGTTCGGTTCGCCGTTACCTCCAGTTGTTTGTAGGAGGGTTCATGTCTTATTTACGTTATTTGTGTTTGTTCGGTTCGTCTTTACCTCCAGTTGTTTGTAGGAGGGCTCATGTCTTATTTACGTTGTTTGTGTTGTGTTTGTTTGCGCATAGTGATGTCCAACACATATTGTGTTGTTTTTATCTTCGTATTGTGCACCCTGTGTTCCCAGTTTCCCTAGATTGTCCATTTGTTATTGCCCCTTTTGTATTCTTATTTGCAAAGACACCACAAGAACAGCATCATCTTGGTATCTGTATACGATATTGTAATGTAAAAGATAGCATATCAAAATAAAAACGTATATGTCTAATGCAGTGTGCTCGATACGTTTCTGGAATGAACTTCATTAGGTCAACCATGGTAGCCAAATTCGACTAAGGTTGCCTATCATTGAAGGAGAATCCTTAGTTTTGATAATATTTACATTATTAAAGTACCGTAGATATTTATATAAACCATGTCATTACCGAATGCCTTAATTCGCATCCCAGAAGAATACGTCCCCTCATTGGCAATATTAAAAGCATTATTACAGGTATGGTAACTAGATTAGCACGACGGGTGCCACCTTCTGGAGCACCTGAGTTCATCCCCGGTATTAGTGGGGTTCGTGTTACTCGATCTTTAGTTTTATGTGTATCTTTTGTAGATCGTTGTTTGTCCTTTTTCTTTTAGTCATTGTGTTGTCTATTCTTCTTCGTATTACGGATTTTGATTACCCATTTGATATCTTCAAACTCTTTCATCTAAAGCTACCATATCCAGGATGACGACTTACTGAGTAATATGACTGACGTCTTATTAGATGTAGCAATTGTGTAACCTTCGGGAGCACCTGGGTTCACCTACGGATATTTGATGGGATCCGTGCTGCTTACCATTTTAGTTTTGTGTGTTGTATTGTGTTTTTGTTTACTTTGGTTTATCTCCGTTCTGTGCCTTGAGTGCCCAATGTTGCTAGTGTCTCTGGATTGCATATTCTTGATCGTCATTTCGGTTTTCTCGAAACTTTTATTAATATATCAACGGTTTTATAAACACAGTGCTTAACTCAAGAATTATAATTCTACGGTACATATATACGGTTTTATAAACACAGTGTTTCATTGAAGAATTATAATTCCACGATACCTCTATGTATTCCATTGGAGTACAACAAGCGTATGGACACCATGTCTTTTCCCTATCGCCATAATCGGGATATACATTTGGTGCTCCTATCACCTCAACAGCAAGCCAGCTGTAACATGATGATACAATGAAATGAAAAACATAACATACTACTGTCGACCATTCTTTTTTAGCTCTTTCTTTATCGTTTTGCCAATTGTCCGTTTTCATAATCATGGTTTCTAATTACCAATCACTCTCGGGGAGAGGTGTACAACATTAGGATATAAAGTTTATCAGTGACTTGTGGCAGGTCGGAGGCTAAACACCATAAAAGCATCTAATTACCGCTTTCGTATCTTCAAACTTTTCACTATCATTGATCATATTATCACATTACTCATTAACCTAGAACCGTATCGGTGGTGTAACAGTTAGCGTGCTCGCCTTGAGTGCAGTAGATCGTGGGTTCGAGTTCCGATCGGATCAAGCCAAAGAATATAAAATTGGTATTTGTTCCTTCTCCGATAAGCACACATCATTAAGAAGAAAGGGCTGAAAAAATGGAATATCAACGATCAACAAAATAATACACAGAAAACGAAACATCAGGTAATACGAATCGCAGTGAAAACTGGTGGTAAACTCATGTGACCCGGAATGGTAGGTAGTTCCAGCTCTACCCATGTCACCCGTCGTGTCACTCTAGTGACACATCCGGTGATAAGTTTTACGTGTTAACTGCTTGAAAAGTATGTATAAATGCTAGTAATAATATTCATAATATTAACTAGTTGCACACGACATTATCTTTAGCTATATGTGATAAAACATCCAAGATCAAAGGTCAAGGCAATGTATTATTAATTCATCGGTTCAAACTCAGAAAGAAAACACACTAAATTTTATCCCGGGCGAGGTGTACTCGATACAACATTATATGATCAAGTTTGTCAGTGACTTGGGGCAGGTCGGTGGTTTTCCTTGGATACTCCAGTTTCCTCTGCCAATAAAACTGACCGCCACGATATAAGTGAAATATTGTTGAAAGTGGCGTTCAACACAATAAAAGACTACTTACTTTGGTTCCTGTGTAAACTGTGTTGAAAACCCTGTTATCGTCGATACGTACATTTTGACTGGAATTGATAAAAAAATAACAATGGAGTCATATGATATCCTTATGATTAATCTACATTTAAAATAAAATCGGTAAAGCGCTCTGAACGCCTTCAACAAGTTGTAGATTTTGCTAGAGGTAGCACATGACAATTGAAAAAGGTTAAAAACTATTGACAGGTTCCATAGATTATTTATTGGTACAGGAGACAGCAGCCTTGGATGCCTCAACGGGGGAGACTCATGACAACAGGTTCCAGTCATATATTTTACGAAGGAAAAACGGGTTTTGTCTTTACATGGTTCTTACATAAATGGATAATTTTCCATGATTGTCCCACGGGTGGCTTTCATCATAATGTATCCCAAGATAAATTGAAGTTGAATGGACATTCGGTCTAGTAAAGTAGTACGAATTACTGGACCCGCATCAAATGTACAGGACATTCAGATACTCAACAGAGGAGGCACTCAGATTCCTACTGGCCATTTGGTCCAGTAATGAATAACCAATTTTACTAGACATTATCACATGTCTGACGGACCTTGGCTGAAGTTTTACTTTTTTAGTAATAGCTACATTTTCGTTTCTATTTCATACATTATGTCAAGTCAAGCAGCTTTACGGGTGTCTTCAAGACTGAACAATATCAAACGTTGTAATGTAATAATAGATAAATGTTATAGAACACCGAAGGGACAATAAAAAGTGGACAATCCAGAGAAACTAACAACATACGGTACACACGACGAAGAAGAAACACAACACAATATGTGTTGGACACCACTATACGCAAACAAACACAAATAATGTAATCAACAATAGATGTGTTTCGCTGTCGTGTAGCCCTGCATTGGACCATTTGTGGTTGATCAATTTCGACTTTATTGTAGGGTCTCAGGCAGACAAGCATACTCAAGTGATGGTCTAACTAGATATGTATACGCTTTCTCCTTTACGGAGGCCAAACTGATGTTAAGGTTTCGACGTAGAAAGCCAAACGTTTTATTGGCCTTCGTACAACCGTTATGTACATTGCTTTGTCATTTTGTCTTGTCCGATGGTTAGACCAATAAATTTGGCTTGTTCTATTGACTCGAGTGGATGACCATTGAGGGCTTAGTTGAATTGCTTGTTAATTCATCATATTTCAAATGCTTTGCTATGAAGTGTGATATAGGCCCAAAATTAAGCTACAAAGAGTTGATAGAAACACGTGCCCCATAAGCATTACCAACATAAGAAGAGTGTGCAGATGCCAAAGAGGTAATAGAGTCCGTAAATTGAAGAAGGAAAGCCAAAACAATGGCCAGAAGAAAAAGTACAAAAGGATAAACTTCGATCTACATCACATAGACATAAAACTAAAGATCGAATAACACGAACCCCACTAGAAACCGGGGGGTTCACTCATGTGCTCCGGAAGGGTGAGCAGTTCCTGCTCCACTAGAGGCATGCATCGTGTTAATCTAGTTACAAACCCGGTGATAAATCATGAATGAGGATATGACCGGGAAGTGCTTAATACAAGTTGGTGATTGAGTACTTTTATCTTACAGACTACTCAGAACCAGAATGGGTCTTAACACCAGGCAGGCATCCGTATGCATACCAGGTCGTATGATCAGTTTTACTATTATGGAGATAGTCAAAATAAAAGCTTAAGAAGAGTGTTTTATTGTCGTCAAGCAAATTAATGTTTATTATATATCTGAAATCCTTGTCGATCACTTAAAGTTGTGAGTTTGATTTCAGCTCATGGTGAGGTGTACTCCATACAATATTTCTGTGATATTGTCAGTGTTTATGGAAAGTTTGATGTTTTTTTTGTTATCGTTGCGATCTGTTTAGCTGGTAGAGGGAACCAGAGAACATTGAGAAAACCATCGACCTTCCGCAAGTCACTGACAAACTTTATCACATAAGGCTGCATCGGGTACAACTCATGAGCGGAAGTCGAACTCACAACTCTAGTGGTGATAGGCGCTAATTGCGTAGGTGGTCGTAAATATAGCTACTATACGATCACGATCACGGTGACCCCAGATTAAGTGTTCACGACGCTTTCCTGAAATAACCTTCATCAAATACGCAAAAAGATTGGAGAAGCCAAATAATATAAATAAAATATTTCGGAGCAAGAAAACCAAAGAGCCTAAACAAGCTAACCGAAATTGGCTAAGATTATCTACACCCGAGGGAGTGACATCTTACATTTTAAAATAAATTACCTTGGTGCGAGCAACGAAGCTACCGAACCATAGTTGAAGTCAAGTTTTATGGTCCCCACCGATCTGGTTAACTGTTACGGAATACCTGTGTCACAAAGGACCAGGTGTATATTTCGTTTGTCTTAATTATAAACCGACCCTTTCCTCATTCATGATTTATCATTGGGTATGTAACAATAGATACCACGAGTCTCACATGAGGAGCAGGAACTGTCCACCCTTCCTAAGCACCTGAGTTTATCCCCCGTTTTTCGTGAAGTTCGTGTTGCTCGACCTTTAGTTTTCTGTGTAATGTTTTTTAATATCATTATGTCTTTCTTCTTTTGGTCAGTGTATTATCTGTCCTTCGATTTAAGGCTTCTCGTTAAACCTTTGGTATCTTCAAGCATTTCTCAAGCACTGTAAATTTCAATGATAAATATATCTAATAAAGCATTGTAAACTTGAGGCATGGTAAATAATAGCTTGCACTGCAATGAAAAAAAGCTTAAAATAGTTACCTTTGTAAAGTAGGCCATTAAAACTAAAATCAAATTTCGGCGAGACTGGATCACTGCCAGAATAGTATATCGCAGCATGCATCAAAGTGTCATCACTATTCGTCAACAAAAAATTGTGCTGACTGCAATCAAAATTAAATTGAAGTTACAATCAGGGGTATTTTACTACTTATATGTACATATGGTACAGTCATTACATGAATTCATCTCTTATCGAATATTTTTGCGAAAAAAAGACCACCCCACTAAAAAATCAAACGAAACAAAACAAACAAACAAAAACTGAAACAGACAAACAAACAAACAAACAAAAAATAAACAAAAATAAACAAAAAAAAACCAAAAAGATTAAATAAAAAAAACCCCAAATAACCAACAACAACAAATAAAAACAAACAAACAAACAAACACAAAAATAAACAAACAAAAACAAAAATAAAATATCACACTGTCGAAACAATTCCAAAACCCAATCGAATATTCGTAGAAGTTTGAGGATCGGAGGGTATGAGGTAGTTTTTCTTTTATTGTTGGTATTGATTGACTTGTTGATCATCATTGTTCACCTTCGATTTTTTCGGTGGAAAAAGGGGGGGGGTCATGTTGCATGTTGCTCATTTCGTAGTTTTCTGAATAGTGTTTTGCTGATCATTTTTTGTCCTTTTTCTTTTGGCCCTTGTATTGTCAGTGGTGGTATGAGACAAGTGTGATGGGTCCAAATCTAACTTAGCGAAGAAGGTACTCCTTACCCTTCCGGAGCACCCAAGTTTATCCCCGAATTTTAGTGGGGTGCGTGGTGCTTGATTCAAATTACATGTGTATGTTTTGTAGATTGTTGTTTGTCCTTTTGGCCTTTTTTTGTCATTGTGTTGTCTGTCCTTCGATTTTCACATTGGTATCTTCAAACTATTCTTAGGCTGCAATCATGTTGACACAATGGGAAATATACACATGTAAAGTAACGATGACTTACGTTATTGTTATCCTGTAGGCATATGTTGTACGAAAAAGTGTCCCCTCGTCTTCCATATAGCTTGGAAAACCAAACAGCACAGTCTCAAGATTAAACGATGTATATGGAGTATCATACCTTATAAGGAAATATTTAGTGGCAGTTCTAAAGTAAATATCCAGCTGAAAATATATATAAAACTCCAGTTATTAAGTGACTATATTTAAATATAGGTTTGTTACGGTTTACTCAATAATGTGACAAAGTTGGTTGGTTAGTCACTGGCAGCATGTTGGTCGTGTTCACAGCTATTATGTCCCCTATACGACTGACCTCTTCGGATGCTAAATGAAGGCGGGTTAAACAATACATTTTATATAATTAGTTGTCAACATGTATTTATTATAACAATGACATTAGGGTGACACGAACAATAGCAGTGACACGTTCGTTTGCATGCAACCGAAGATACGATATCACACCAGTGGAGCAGGGATAACGTATCCTCTTGGAGCAACAGAGTTCACCCCCGATGTTTAGTGGGGTTCGTGTTGCTCAGTCTTTAGTTTTTGTAGTGTTTTGCAGGTAATTGTTTTTCCTTTTTCTCTTTGTCATTGTATTGTCTGTCCTTCGACTTCCGGTTTCTGGTTATCCCTTTGGTATTATCAAACTTTCTTTATTACTTCATATACCAGTTAATAATACCAGTTTCAATATTTACAATAGTCCTAAAATGGCTGTTCAATACTCAATCAATTTTGCTTTAAAAGAGAAAACAAATGTACTACATTGTACATAAATTTACTATGCAATAAAGCTAGCTTCTTACGTATCTGTCTGATGTCACGATATACAATGTAGCTGTCTGTGTTACATAGCAATCAATGAATATAGTAATTGTGCAAAGACAAGAAGACAAGAAGACATACACAGCCCATCATAACCATATAATGTATGAAAAAATGATGTTTTATTGTTATTGTGTAATGTTGTAAATCAAATAAAACCCTTACTGTATCCAAATTCATTTGTCTCGAGACTTTACACATTTTTCAGATAATAGGCCTGCTTGCAAAGAAAACATTTTAAGATAAGACGAGTTTGAAGATACCAAATGGGTAATCAGAATCCGTTTATCGAAGAAGAACAGACAACACAATGACCAAAAGGAAAGGTACAAAAGGACAAACAACGATCTACAAAATATTGGACAGAAAACCAAAGATCGAGTAAAACGAACCCCACTAAAAACCGAGGGTGAACTCAAGTGCTCCGGAAGGGTAAGTAGTTTCTACTCCACTAGATAATATATTAACAATCAAGAGCATTACAACTGCTTACCCTTCAACAGCAGCTGTATTCACCACTGGTTTTGGTGGGTCCTTGTTGCTCACCTTTATAGTTTTCTGTGTTGTTGTTTTTTATCCTGAACTCGGGGTACCATTTTAAGCTATTGACTAAACATTTGAATGTGAACTGTGCGTTTTTAAGAACAAAACTGGTTATAGAATACTAGTAACACTTTACACCATCATAAAAAAATAATATATATGCAATTGAAACAGAACAATGACCATATACAAACTTGATGTGTGTGGTAGATCGTGGATTCGAGTGTCGCCCAGAATCAGGATAATGTGTCCGAGTAGAGCTACAAGTCTACCCGCACAGTGTTACTTCAAACATATTTTATTGTTCAATAATAAACAATTAGATAGGACACAAGTTTCATAACTTAGAAACGTCTTCTCCAATACATACATATTTTGCACAGTGTTGTTTCAGTGAGCTAGCACTATACAAATTCAACTAAGCGTCTTGGTCAAATACAAAGTGGATCTCCTCTCATTGGAATCTAACTTGTTCTCGCCATGATATAGCTGACAAATTGCATATTTTGCTTTAAACAGCCACTAATCTGTCATTCAATGTAACACATGATACTTACGTGCTCTACACAAGTGTTATCCATTCTGTCTATATAATCATGGCGGTATACTTGATTTTCATTTTCACAATGGACACCAGTATAGTTCCATATATCAAAAACACTAACTCCTGAGGCGCTGTCTATTTTCAATACTTTCAGCACATTCACCGCACATTTTGATACTGAAATTAAACAAAGGTGTAACGTTTATTAATTGTACATTTACAGCAATGACACGTAATTTAATGCATTTCCAATCCATAAGAAAGATGAAATGTGTCAATATCAAGTTTGAAGATACAAAAGGGATAATCAGAAGCCGTAAATCGAAGGGCATAAATATAGTGGTCAAAAGATAAGGAACAAAAGAACAAACCATGATCTACAAATCATTATACAGAAAACAAATGATCGAGAACACGATAATGCAAACAAAGAATGGGTGACAAAATATTTCACAGCAAACAACAAATTTAGCAACACCAACTCCAACTCCACTTAAAACGGGACTGGACGCAGGTGTTCATGAAGATAAAGAGATCCTGTTCCACTAGTAGCACCCGTCGTGCCACTCCTGTTAAAAATATGGTGGTAATTCATGAAATGGGACATTTACTGCATCAAATATGTGCATTACTGCATTCAAGTGGTGTTTGACCCCTCCCCCTAACGTTGCAAAATTTAATTCAAATAAAAAATGTATCGGGAAACTCAATACCCTTTCTGGTGACATTCTGTCAGTGGGTACACGGTGACTTACACCATTAGAATCACATGACACGATGACGAAATTCTTCACAACAGAATAATAACTTTCATTTGTCTATCTTATTTTATTCACATAATTACACCCTTTTACTTTAATCTGAAATATAGCTAACTCTCTGTTATACCTAACGATTTTCCAATATCTTGGAGTAATTAAAGAAGATAATAGATTATCTCATAAAACTTAATATAAATTCTGTAAATATCATATTCGTTTTTTATTGATTTATGTTATTCAATTTTCACAGCTTAATTATATAGCAAGTTGATGTCAGTTGATTCGTTTTTTGTCTTTAAAGAAATTGAGATTTATATAAGATTTTATATTTCAAATGTAAAAGCCGGGGAAAATGTATGCATTTTAGATGTAACGTTAGTTCAGAGCAGCTGTACACAGCTTAACAGTTCCTAAAGAAAATTCTGAATGAGGACTGGTTCCCTGTCTTAAGGTGTTTATCCTCACAATAAAGATATTGGTTAAAGAACCAGACAGACATTGTTTTTTGGAAAAGAAACGACACGTAGCTGCAAAGGTACAACACTCATCTTAATATGTCACTGACCGAGGTGGCTCACCGATATTAAAGATTATTCACTTTGAATTTAAACAAATAAGTACAACAATATTCTAAGCATTCCCTGTTCATTTAATTTGTTAATTACTGATAGTGACGACATCAGAGCAGAACTTTCATATTCTGTCGTGTGTATTCTTTGTTTTGTTTTTCTTCATGTGTATCATATGTTGCCAGTTTCTCTAGATTGTCCTTTTTGATTGCCCATTCGGTATTCTCTAACGTTTATTTGCTATTTTCCCCTCTCAAGTAGAATATCTGATGTTTGATGCTTTCTACCTGCAACATATTACGTTCGCATGTTAGACGTGTTTACCCCGGTGTATAAATATAACTGTTTTGGTGTTATGTTGTTTAATTTGTTTTGCTCTTTTTTGTGACTACTTTTTCCCAACTATTGGACGCCTCTTCGGGTCAATTGTATCCTGTAGCGCAAACAAATGTCCTATTTTTACACGATTAATTTCCCGAATGTACAAATTTATATAGTTATTTATACATTTTAATCATATTTCAAAATGAGATATTGATAAAACAATTCAAAGTAACATGCTTAGATAAATATTAATCTCCCTGTAAATAATTAGTTTTATGGAGTAGACACACGATTCAATAACTTAAACATTAATATTAACAGTCAATAATACATGGAGAGTCGTTGGTGCCATAAGTAATATCGCTGGATTACTAAATCTTTATTTATAATTCCTAATTTTTTGTTCTACATTTATCTTTCATATTTCTAAATTTGTTATTCCTTATTTCTTCTTTCTTTATATTTTTTCCACAGGCTCGTGTCTTATCGACGTTATTTGTGTTTGTTTTCGTAGAGTGGTGTCCAAAAAATATTGTGTTGTGTATTTGTTCTTCTTGTCTTCGTCTTGTGTACCCTATATTGAGTTTCTCTGGATTGATTGCCCCTTCGGTATTCTCTGACGTTTATTTCAAACGAAACAACAAAATCAGATATTTTTTTTTTTTGCAGATGAAAAATCTATAATCTTCCTTAACAATTTACCAAATATTTCTCAATGAAAACTCAAGGGGTTGTATTATTTATTTGCTTCCTTGTTTAAAGTCTTTGTTATCGGTCAATATGTATATGTGAGAACATGATAATCCCTGTCTTCATGAATAAGTACGAGCGAAACGAGTACTTATTATGAAGACAGGGTTTATCATGTTCTTACAAACTTAGAACATTGTAGAGAATTGGGAGACGAGTACCACTATATTTTTGAATGTTCTGAATTTATTAATGAAAGAAAACTTTATTTTGATTTTGTCCATATAAATAGACATAATATCATTAAATATAATACCCTGATGTCTTCTAAGTCTATATATACTTTAAGTAAATTCTGTAAATTTATCAGAATAGTAAATAAGAGGATATGTCCTCTAGGTTGATCCACTTCTTTTCACAATTCAATATTTGTTTAATTATGTATTAACACATTTATTTATTTCTTATGTATATTGTGTAAATTGTACATGTCATCTCTGTACCTCTGTAAATTGGTTATGATAAATAAAGATATACCAGTTAACTTTGGAATGCATAACTTCACCATGTTCTATATAATTGTAATTTATATTTATTAACGTATTTATTTATTGTATTTTTGTATATCTGTATACCATTGCACTAACAAAGGTTTATCAGAATAAAATATATATATTAAACATTGTAAAGTAATCAAGAGGAACAATGGGGACAATCCATGGCCTTAATGATTAAGTAAGGCAAAATGCTATTGTCTAGAGTACTTTACAATGTTCTAAGAGTTTATAAACACCTAGTAAAATCCATACATTGAAGGAGTTTGTTGACCTGGGTCAATATTATTTTCTTAAGTCCATAAAAACTAATATTGACCGACACAAATCATTGTCATAAAATGAAAAACAATAAACATCACACCGTCAGAACAGTTCTAATATACAATACAAATCACAGAGACGGGCAACAATTGATACTTCTAACATACAAGATATATACACACAAGACCACTCACTCTTTGTAGCTTGGTGAAGGCATTTCAGTAAAAGTGGCGGGGTTTAACTAGTTTATCGTCATTATTGAAATTTACAGTTCCTAAATCATTTTAATATTATTAAAACTAATATATTCCTTCCTCAGACACATGTGACCTTAGCCGAGTATGGCTACCCTGATTAGACTATTTGGTTCACCTGCACCCAAAGACATTGAAATTATTTGGATTTTCAGTTTTATTACTATAAAGGGTACCAGATGAAGGCGATTCCAGAAACGCATCGTGCGCACTAAATTAGATATCTACGTTTTTATTATGGCCCAAACCTCTTCTTTTAGTGTCATTGTATTATTACATAATAGTTGAATGAAAGTGTATATGGGTCAATATTAACTTTCACAAGAGATTGTCAATGAAAACTTCTTGTGTTAAAAGGAAGTGGAGGCAATTATTATGTTCAGTGAACTGTTTTTGGAGATAAACATTGAAATAAATGGCCTCTGTAGAGTAATGATCTCAGTTTTAATTTAATATGGAAAATATGCTATATAATTTGTTGTCAAAATATTTGTTTTAGTACATGTTTGAAATGTTTGCGCCGTAATGTTTTTTTTATTGTTATAAAACATTTGGCATGTGTTATATTGAACGCTATTCAATGACGAAAGGAGCATCACAGTTTCCAGTGTATAACAGCTTAACAAATAAAAAATATAATATTTCATTAGTATTCAAACATGTAAAAGTAAACAATAGAATTTATAAAAATGTATTCTAATGCAGGATCTGAGTAGAAGATAAATATACAGAAGTGTTATTTACATGTATTTTGATATATTCCAAAAAACGACATACCTTTTTTAATTTGTTCAATTTAAATTTAGTTTTTAATTAGCATGTTTTTCACAAGTGCATGATTTTATCAATATTTGTTTTATTTATCTAATATTATTAATCAAATAATAGGTATTTGTCAAATCTAAAATGAAAAAAAAAAAAAATACCACACTGTCGCAACAATTTCAAAATCGTAGAAAGAGGCAAAATCGATACACCAACACTATTCTGTACCGATACTAAGTATCTTATCATCCCTCCGAAAGCGTAGACTGTCATCGAAGTCCATTACAATGTGGAGAAAAATCAAATATAATTAAAGCGTAAGTAGTATATGGGTACAGTTCAAGCCATATTTGTGGAGGAGCGACGAGGAGCTACCGGAAGTGACGTGACCGGACGCGGCCCTACCGGAAGCCGCCCCGATCGGAAGTGACGTCAGTCACGTGACCGGAAGTGACGTCATTTCCCCTCCCCCGTTTTTTCTTCAGTGACGTCATTTTTTCCCGCGTTGTTTCTTTTGTGACGTCATTTCCCCCCCCGCGTATTGTAGTACAAGTGCCATGGATACCAAAGGTCACCCGAAGGGGTGTGCGCAACCGGTTTCCAGCACTATTTTTATTCGCGTACATTCTTTTTTCCCGTACTTTTTTTCGTACTTTTTTTTCTCGTACTTTTTTTTATCATTTACAATACACCTATTCTGTGTCGGATAGTTCCGAATGGTCTTTTGTATCAGTTACAATGCACCTACTCTGTGTCGAATAGTTCCGAATGGTCTTTTGTATTTTCCATATCTTTTCACTATTCAACCTACTTTTCTTCCATATTTTCCAAATATTATCACTATGCGACTTGCCTTTCTTCCATATTTTTAATATCTTTTCACATTTCAACTTACTTTTCTTCTGTATTTTCCAAATATTTTCACTATTCAACTTACATTTCTTCCATATTTTTCATATCTTTTCACTATTCAATTTACTTTTCTTACATATTTTCCATATCATTTCACAAATTTTTTCTTTTTTTTTTCCAAATCTTTTCACTATTTGATTTGCCTTTTTCCATATTTTTAATATCTTTTCACATTTCAGCTTACTTTTCTTCTGTATTTTCCAAATATTTTCACTATTCAACTTACATTTCTTCCATATTTTTCATATCTTTTCACAATTTACTGACCTTTTTTTTCATAATTTCCATATCTTTTCACTATTCAACTTACTTTTCTTACATATTTTCCATATCATTTCACAAGTTTCTTCTGTATTTTCCAAATCTTTTTACTATTTGACTTGTCTTTTTTCCATATTTTCCATATCATTTCACTATTCAACCTACTTTTCTTCAATATTTTCCAAATCTTATTACTATTCAACCTACTTTTCTTCCATATTTTTCAAATCTTATCACTATTCAGCTTGCTTTTCTTCTATATTTTTCATATCTTATCACTATTCAATTTACTTTTCTTGCATATCATTTCACATTTCAACTTACCTTTCTACCATTTTTTCCATATCATTTCACTGTTCAACCTACTTTTCTTCCCAATTTTCCAAATTGTTTCACTATTCAACTTACTTTTCTTCCATATTTTCCAAATCTTTTTCACTGTTCAACTTACTTTTCTTCCCAATTTTCCAAATCTATTCCCTATTCAACTTACTTTTCTTCTGTATTTTCCCTATCATTTCACTATTCAACATACTTTTCTTCAATATTTTCCCTATATTTCACTATTCAACTTACATTTCTTCCAAATTTTCCCTATCTTTTTAAATTTCAACTTACTTTGTTCCATAATTTCCATATCTTTCCACTATTCAACTTACTTTTCTTCCATATTTTCCAAATCATTTCACTATTCAACTTACTTTTCTTCCATAATTTCCATATCTTTTCACTATTCAACTGACTTTTCTTCCATATTTTCCCTATCTTTTCACTATTCAACTTGCATTTTTTCCATATTTTCCAAATCTTATCACTATCCGACTTGGCTTTCTTCTATATTTTCCATATCTTTTCACTATTTTCTTCTATATTTTTCATATCTTTTCACTATTTTCTTCTGTATTTTCCATATCATTTCACTATTCGACCTACTTTTTTTTTCTTCCGTATTGTTCATATCTCTTCACTTTTCAACTTGCCTTTCTTCCATGTTTTCCATATCTCTTCACTTTTCAACTTACTTTTCTTCCATATTATTTCACAATTCAACTACTTTTCTTCCATATTTTTTCCCTATCTTTTCATTATTCGACTCTCTTTCCTTCCATAATTTTCATATAATTCCACTATTCAACTTAGTTTTCTTCCATAATTTCCATATCATTTCACTATTCGACTTACTTTTCTTCCATATTTTCTATATCATTTCACATTTCAACTTACCTTTCTTCCATATTTTCCATATCATTTCACAATTTTCTTCTGTATTTTCCAAATATTTTCACTAGTCCACTTGCCTTTCTTCCATATTTTTCCATATCTTTTCACTATTTTCTTCTGTATTTTTCAAATCTTTTCACTATTCAACTTATTCCCGCGCTTAAATAGTAGTACATAATGTTGTATTTATAAAAGTCAGATGAAATGGTACATTTGAAAATTTCCAGATTTTGTCTTTTTTTGTGTGTTTTGGGTGGAATTTCAACGCTATGGCTGCTGCTGCTCTGGGATAAACGTGTATTGATTCTGCTGTTGCTGCTGCTGCTGCTGCTCTGGGATATATGGCTGCTTCTGCTGCTCTGGATACTGGATTCTGTCATCTCATTGATTCAATTTCCAGTGATGTGATTGGTTGGACACTTTCAATCCGTTTTTGTCAATTCAAATGACCACTCTGCATTTACTTTTCTTCTGTATTTTCCATATCTTTTCACTTTTCAGCTTACTTTTCATATGTATTTTCCAAATCTTTTCACTTTTCAGCTTACTTGTCTTTATGTATTTTCCAAATCTTTTCACTATTCGACTTATTTTTCTTCCATATTTTAATATCTCTTTACTATTCAACCTACTTTTCTTCCATATTTTTAATATCTTTTCCCTATTCAACTTGACTTTCGTCCATATTGTCCATATCTCTTCACATTTCAACTTACTTTTCTTCTGTATTTTTCATATCTTTTCACTATTTAACTTACCTTTCTTCTGTATTTTCCAAATCTTTTTACTTTTCAGCTTACTTTTCTTCCATAATTTCCATATCTTTCACTATTCAACTTACTTTTCTTCCATATTTTCCATATTATTTCATTTCACATTTCAAGTTACTTTTCTTCTGTATTTTTCATATCTTTTCACTATTCAACTGACTTTTCTTCTGTATTTTCCAAATCTTTTCACTTTTCAGCTTACTTTTCTTCCATAATTTCCATATCTTTTCACTATTCGACTTGCCTCTCTTCCATATTTTTAATATCTTTTCACATTTCAACTTACTTTTCTTCTGTATTTTCCAAATATTTTCACTATTCAACTTACATTTCTTCCAAATTTTCCCTATCTTTTTAAATTTCAACTTACTTTTTTTCCATAATTTCCATATCTTTCCACTATTCAACTTACTTTTCTTCCATATTTTCCAAATCATTTCACTATTCAACTTACTTTTCTTCCATAATTTCCATATCTTTTCACTATTCAACTGACTTTTCTTCCATATTTTCCCTATCTTTTCACTATTCAACTTGCCTTTTTTCCATATTTTCCAAATCTTATCACTATTCGACTTGGCTTTTTTCTGTATATTCCAAATTTTATCACTATTCGACTTGGGTTTTTTCTGTATTTTCCAAATTTTTCACTATTCAACTTATCTTTCTTCCATGTTTTCCCTATCATTTCACTATTCAACTGACCTTTCTTCCCAATTTTCCAAATCTTTTCACTATTCAAGTTGCGTTTCTTCTGTATTTTCCAAATTTTTCACTATTCAACTTACTTTTCTTCTGTATTTTCCATATTATTTCACTATTCAACCTACTGGAATATCTGAAATAAACAACTGATATTTTTTTT
>MJUT01055631.1:156896-173429 GCA_002080005.1 Gigantidas platifrons | reverse complement strand
CCCAACAAAAAATGGAAAAAAAAAGTACGGGAAAAAAAAGTAAGCGAAAAAAAAAAAGTACGGGAGAAAAAAAAAGTCCGGGAGACCCGGTTGCGCACACCCCTTCGGTATCCATGGTATCTGTACTACTACTGTAGTAAGGGAAAATGACGTCACAAAGAAAAAACGCGGGGGGAAAATGACGTCACCCTAGAAGAAACAACGCGGGAAAAAATGACGTCACTGAAGAAAAAACGGGGGAGGGGAAATGACGTCACTTCCGGTCACGTGACTGACATCACTTCCGATCGGGGCCGCTTCCGGTCACGTCACTTCCGGTAGCTCCTCGTCGTTCCTCCACAAATATGGCTTGAACTGTACCCATATACTACTAGCGTATCTGGTTAACAAAATAGATGTGAATTATTTCATTGTCAGATAATGGTGTACACAAGTTCATGATTGCAAGATCAGACAGGTTTATTTTTGCACGCCCAAATTATACGATCCAATAACGAACAATACTATATTGCTTATATCTAGCAATGAACAAAGTGCTGACGGATTTCTCCACACCAAAAAAAGGGAGATCCACAAGTTGCGCGGGACAATGTAAATACTGATCATGGTATTAGGACGGGACGTAGATGAAAGTCTCATGTATGGAGAATAGCAATAACACGTTTGTTATCAGTGATCGTAAACTATGTCACAGTTAGAACATAACTCTTCCATAAAACGGCAGCTATGTATTATTTGAATAACACTGCGTGTGTCTATTAGGACGCAGACACTGCTTACCCTTCGCGGGTACGAGTTAACCTCCCATTTTTGGTGGGATTCGTGTTGCTTATCTTTCCATTTGTTTTTTTGTGTGTGTCTTTACGTTCTAAGTGCCGTGTTGTGATGTTCGTTATATTTTCTGCATCAAAACGATGTCCGGTTCGTCTTTACCTCTAGTTGTTTGTAGGAGGGCTTATGTCTTTTTTTAACGTTATTTGTGTGTTTGCGGTAAAGTGGTGTCCATCACACATTGTGTTGTGTTTTTGTTTTTTTTTCTTCGTCTTGTGCACCCTATGTTGCCAGATTCCCCGGATGGTCCATTTTTTATCTCCCCTTCGGTATTCTCTAATGTTTATTTAAAGTAATCGATATCGTAAAATTTGCTTAAACCAGAAATGCGTTATCGAATGTATATAAATTATCATGACAATCTAAATATTGTATGTCATAATTAGAAAACCTAATAAAACGAATTACATTCGTGTCTTTTTTAATTTAAAGAATGGGGAAAAAAACAAAACTATTCATAAATGTTATTTGTCACATCTTTAGTACGATCAAATACAGAATAATTTTATATTGATAATATGCTGAAACAATAAAGCAATTATTTCAAAATGGGACAAATGACATTTCCAAATGTTAATTGCTTGTAGGAAAATTGTATTTCAACTGCATAGTTACAATGTAGTAATTGTCTATATGTTGAAGACATGCGTTAATTTATGTTTTCAAAATTACCCTCACACACAAAAAAAACACAAAAAAAAACAAAAAACAAAAAACAAAAAACAAACAAAAAAATAAAAAAACCAAAAACCAAAAAAACTAGACATATGGTTCTGATAAAACGTAGCTATCAAATATTGCACACGATGCGTTTCTGGACGAACCTTCAAAGTCGAAAGATTGGAAAGACACATAATTTAAAGTGTTGGGAGCAATAAAACCAATGTGCCTAAACAGGATAGCCAAAATCGGCTAAGGTCATCTATACCCGAAGGAGGAGAACCTTAGATTTATTAATAATTACATTATTTAAGAATTGTAAATTTCAGAAATAAACATATCAGTGCCGGAGCATTAACTACTGGGAAGATCTAATTGCCATTATTGTTCTTGTTTTCTCCTAATATATAACATCCTTAAATTCTCATTACAGGATCTTGTAATGTCTATTTGATTAAAGTCAATCTAAACTCAATATTCTTCTTTTGAAACGTTTTTCTCTTTCATGCTGACGATTTTATTTCCTGATGGATAAATGATTGGAATTTTTCATTATCTAGTCCTCGGTACGACGTTTCTAACATCCATGCATACATTTAGATAGTCTGTCAATTTATTAGCTTATTTTCCTAGTTCAACATGTGATATTCAAATACCATATCGCAATAAATCGTCACGATATAACTGCAATATTGTTGAAAGTGGCGTTAAACACCATCAAACAAACAGCAATAAAAGTATTACATGTAGTTCTGATAGATTACATATGAATGCTATGTTATAATAATCATACATAACATCGACTGTTGAAGAAGTTGGGCATTTACTAACCCTGAATTTCTGATAATATGAAGCCAATGTGTGGACACTAAAACAACTGTGAGGGATACCTCTGTTTATGTTGTTTATCTTTCCCTTCGATTCATTTTATTAATGCTCCCGGTTTAGAAAACGACCATTTTGATTTTCTGGTTGGAAAAGAAGAATTCCAAAGGGACAGACTATTTATTTGCACCTGTATGAAAACATACTATTTATTTCAATGACAGCAGAGCCAATATATTATTTTTCAGCACCACAAAGGCATGCATACAATCATCATTCTTCAAGACCTTTGATTAATGGTTAATTTTTCATAATTATGGAAAAGTTTAATTTTTAAGAAAAAAAAATGCGTATGCTTTATGCATTTTTCATCGGGCCTTGGAAGTCAGACATGATGATTCACTGATATTGTTTAAAATATCTACTATTGTTATTCGTAAATTGGTTTTATCAACTAACTCATATATAACAATGAAGGCGTAGATATCTAATGTAGCACCACGAACCGTATCTGTAATAACGTTCATCAGATGTATACCTTCAAAGAAAAAGAGGGGCCCGGGTGGCTCAATGAGTCATACAAGCCTATCACCAATACGCCGTGGGTTCGCGCCCGGCTTTGTAAATTACAAAAAAGGGTGCACTCGACTCGCAACCGGAAGTGATAAAGTTTACCAGTTGCTTGCCCATGGTCGGTGGTTCTCTCCGGGTACTCCGGCTTCCTCCACCACCAAAACTGGTCGCCATGATATAGCTGAAATATTGTTGAAAGTGGCGTTAAACACCACAAATCAATCAATCAATCAATCAATCAAAGAAAAAGAAGATTGTAAAGCTAAATAATTAAAACGTTTTTGTGAACATGACACAACATTATGTGATAAAGTTTGTCAGTGACTTGCGACAGGTTGGATGTTTTCTCCGGATACTCCGGTTTCCCCCATCAATAGAACTGACCGCCACGGCATCACTGAAATATTGTTGAAAGTGACGTTAAACACCATATCCCATAACCATATTCTAATATATGTTCTAATTAGCTGTTACGTTTGTTAATCCACGTCAACATCAACTACTGGATGAGATATAACGTTTACCAAACACGTTCGTCGTAACATTAATATATCTGGACTATTCATCTCATGGAAGGAATATTAACAATTGTATGACATATTAGCCAGTTTTAGTGATTTTTTTGTAAGTACACCATACTTTATACTATTTTATTGTGTTTAATTTCACTGATATTATGCCGATCGGCTTTTAAGCATTTCAGTATAGTAGTATTTTATTGTAATAGTTATGCCAGTGCTACATGTATTGTTAACCATTCCATATCATGAACTTTCATCTAGGCTATCATTAGCCTGTTTTATATTTTATACATGTTGTATAATTTATTATAATAAATGTGCCACTGCTTCTAACCTGGTGGTAGGCGCCCCCGTTGTAAAGGGGTAGTTTCTTAATAAATATATATATATATATATATATATACATCATGTATTATTAAAACTAAGGTTCTCCTCTCTCAGACATAGGTGACCTTAGCTGATTTGTGACTATCCTGTTTATTCCCGTTTGTTTTCTTGCACAAAGACTTTTAAATTATTTGGCTCTCAAATATTTTGACTTTGATCGTAATTCCAGAAACACGTCGTGTGCACTATATTTTATATCAAAATTTTTATTTTTATGCATTACCTGTCTAACGGTAATGGTATTCGTAATTGTAATTATTAAAGGTTTAAAAAAAAAAACGCGGGAAAATGTATTTTTTGGCGAAGATGAAATATTAATTTTCGGAAATTATTTTTTTGTTTTTTCCGGAGATGAATTATCAATTGGCGGATGTGAAATACACCGATATTATTACCTTAAAGTTCAGATTTCCAGTAAAGTTCATTGATTCTTCCGTTATTGTTTAACGTCCAACTAACAGTGTTTCAGCTTTATTCAGGATGAGAACAAGTTCAACAATACATAAAAACTATATATAGACAGGAGGGTACGGATGGGTAACCATGTCAACAATTTTCACAGCCACTCAAACAAGAGAGGTGGGTAGAAACGACCAATTTAGTCTTTTGTATCGGATTCAATGCGTATTTATAGAGATCGCTACTGGTGTAAAAACACTACCTGACAATTTTGTCTGAAATTGAACCTTTCCAATACCAAATATATTTTAAAACGTACATTCTGTCAGAATATCATGGGATGTTTAGAATCTTGCAGTGAAATGTCATGCTTTGGGACACTCCCTTCTTAAAACAAAATAGTAATCGAATCCCAAGAAGATCAGTATTTATAGGTCATGCATCAAGACCTCCATAAAGGATTAAAATACAGCTAAAGCCAACCAAATTTGGGCTAAAAATAAATCTTATATATTGACCTTTAATTACCAAATCAATTTATGCCATTACATTTAATATTTTTCAAAATAGAACAAAGCAAAAGACACTTTTTTTCTTTAAAAGGGACTACTTTTGTATATGTTCTAAGCTCTGATTGCCTTCTGTTTTATGCACACGTTTGTTCTGACTTTGCATTGATAGTATTTAATTAAAATCCTATTTCGCACATTACTAACATTTTCATTTTCAGTGAACGAAAAGTTTATATATGTTGTGACAACAATTGTATCAATATTGACTGACAATACAATGGTCAAAAGATACCAAAGGGTAATCAGTAGACGTAAATCAAAGAAGGACAGAAAATACAATGGTCAAAAGATACCAAAGGGTAACCAGTAGTTGTAAATCAAAGAAGGACAGACAATACAATGGTCAAAAGATACCAAAGGGTAATCAGTAGTCGTAAATCAAAGAAGGACAGACAATACAATGGTCAAAAGATACCAAAGGGTAACCAGTAGTTGTAAATCAAAGAAGGACAGACAATACAATGGTCAAAGGATACCAAAGGGTAACCAGTAGTTGTAAATCAAAGAAGGACAGACAATACAATGGTCAAAAGATACCAAAGGGTAATCAGTAGTCGTAAATCAAAGAAGGACAGACAATACAATGGTCAAAAGATACCAAAGGGTAACCAGTAGACGTAAATCAAAGAAGGACAGACAATACAATGGTCAAAAGATACCAAAGGGTAACCAGTAGACGTTAATCAAAGGACAGACAACACAATGGTCAAAAGATACCAAAGGGTAATCAGTAGTCGTAAATCAAAGAAGGACAGACAACACAATGGTCAAAAGAAATAAAGGATCTAACACCGATAAGGGGGCAAGACGGAAAAATCTCAGACACCCAATGGAAAGATTTCTGGTCTCCAACGAGGTTCGCCGAGTTGGAGACCAATATAAATCTTTCCCTTGGGTGTCTGAGATTTGTCCGTCTTGCCCTCTTACCGGTGTTTGATTCTTTTTCTTACTAATTTAACAAGAGGATATTTGTATTTGACAGCTATGCACTTTTAGCAAACGATGTAAACAAACAGAGTCATTTCCCCTTAATTTGTGTAAGCGTGTGTGTTTTTGATGAAAGGGATGCATGTTTCTATTGTAACCTAATTTTCGGGGACAATTGATAAATGTCTGACTAGATAATTACACAAAACGTAAATATTTAAGCGATTTTATTGATACAATGACATTTTGCGAAGCGTAAAATTTTTTCGGGAAAAGTAGCGTGAAATTCTTATCTCAACCACGGGTTGAGACAAGGATATCTCACACGGCTAAAAATAGGAACTGTGCTGTCTCATTAGTGAGAAAAAAAGACGATCTACAAAGCATTCCACAGAAAAATAAAGATCGAGCAACACGAACCCCACTAAAAACCGTTGCATTTTCGGGGCTATATCAAAAGCGCGACACATAATAAGCGCGACATATCAAAAGCGCGACTTTTGCCTGTATTAAAAGCGCGACATCCTTTAAAAGACATGATTAATAAAAGTGTAACAAAAGCGCGACAACACAAATTATAAAAAATAACGGGTTGAATGTCCGACGAATGGTGAATACTTCTTACATAAAAGTATTCACTAGCAAACATCATGTGACAAATGTTAAATGTAAGAAAAGTATTCAGAACTGATTCACAATTCGAGCAAGACAGTTTGACAGACATGGAGAAGAACACAACAAATAAAGGAAAACCTGGCCTTTTGATAGAAGGATATAAGTTTAGAATGGACAAAGAGAATAAAACATCACATCTGGGTCTAAATAGGATAGGCTAGCTAAAATCAACTGATTTAGAAAGTTTTCACTCGGATTAGCTCAGTTCAGTTAAGTTCATTATGTTCAACACTATGTCAGTTATATTGTGGCGGTCAGTTTTATTGGTGGCAGAAACCTGAGTACCCGGAGAAAACCATCGACCTGCCACAAGTCACTGACAAATTCTATCACATAATGTTGTATCGAGTACACCTCACCTGATCAGGGTTCATTTTTTGTTGTCTTTGATTTAGACAGGTTATATTATAAAAGAATTCACACATTAGGACTACTGGAGATGCGTTAAAAGAAGTTGTGGTGCTAGATGTAAGACTGATCTTCAGGATTTAATGATTTTGGATGCAAGAGCCGATCATAACCACGAACCAGACGAAGAACGAAAACTACAGAGACAAAAACTAAGACAAGAATGTAAAAAAAAAGGACTTGACAATGACTGCATGTGCATGTGCATGTATCATGAATTTGACTTTTGATTTTTAGATTTTAATGTCAGTTTTATGTATGCTTATCAATTAAATATGAATTAATATATCCTGCTCGAAATCCTAATTCCACCTCCCCGTGGTGAGCAGGGGGCAACATATTGTTATTTGCATTGGGTATCAGAGAAATGAAAGCCAATTCAAATAATGATCTGGCTAACGGAAGAGATACATTATAATTAGTACAGGTAAATGTCGCGCATTTGACATAGATAAAAAGTCGCACTTTTAATACGCAATTTGTCGCGCTTTTGATACATCGCGCTTATGAAAATCTCGGAAAAAGTCGCGCTTTTGATCATTTCCCGCATTTTCATTACATGAATCATTCATTTACTTCACGCCCTTAGGGAGAATTGTGTTTTTGTTTATTGGCTCCTCACAACAAGTGGACGCCCCCTCGGAGGGATTGTACACCGCTAGGAAGAAATTATGTCTTATTTCTAAACCCAGGAGACTCTATTAGTTATCGAGTCACATAAAATATTGAAACTAATAGTATAAGTTTCATGTGCAATTTGTTAGAGTGTTGTTATATATAGCGATTCCTTTGTTAAAATAATGTTTGGCAACAAACTTATTGACTTGGACACGCTTGGATAAACAGCTAGATCCAACACTACTGTATTCATCAATATAATTATTCATAGCAATTTTCAAAAAGCAAGACTATTATATGAATTATTTAGTGGGGACAATGATCAGTACTATAGATAATAGGACCAAAAGTCTAGACAGCAAAGAATTATTTATGGGAGTTGTTCAATTAAACTGAATGTTATAAATGACATTTGTGCTATTTAACTTAAATATGAATGTTTATTTCTTAGTCGTCTTTCTTGATGTTCTGTATACATATGTGTGTTTTACGTTATTGTGTGTTTGTTTTAGTATAGTGGTGTACAACACATGTTGTGTGCGTTGATTTTCTGTTTTGTTTTTCTTCGTCTTTTGTACCTTATGTTGCCAGTTTCTCTGGATTGTCCTTTTTTGATTGTCCCTTTGGTATTCTCGAACATTTATTTAGATCAGTTGTTTAAAATGTGCTATATAATCTTTCCATTTGTCTTTTGTGAAATCAAAGACCGATATTATTTTATGATTGACTTAATTGACTTCTTGGTGTTTTAACGTCACTTTCAACAATATTTCAGCTATATCATGGCGACCAGTTTTAGTGGTGGAGGAAGCAGGAGTACCCGGAGAGAACAATCGATCCTGGGAAAGCAACTGGTAAACTTTATCACTTGCAACTGCGAGTCAAGTGCACCCTTTGTTGTAATTTACAAAGCCGGGCGCGAACCCACGCCGTATTGGTGATAGGCTTGTATAAGCTGTTATATCCTATGACCTAACTCATTGAGCCACCCGGGCCCACAATCAAGGAATGACAGAATATGCAATGGTAAAAAAGGACAAAAATGATATACAAAGCAATACACAGAATAATATACTTTTATAGATTGGGCAGCACGAACACCACTAACAATCGGGGTGACCTCAGGTGATGCGGAAGGTTAAATAGTTCCTGCTCCTTAAATGGGACCTGTCGTGTTACTCTTGTAACGTACCCGTTTATATGTTATGAATGAGGAGAGGACAGGATTGTAATCACGACAAACGGAACATATCCAGGGATATTTTTGACACAGACTCCGTAACGGTTTACCAAGTCATGAGACCCGGTCTCTATCGATAGAAATGACCCATTCCGCTCTCTATAGTTAGAAATGACCCGATTCCACTTTCTATCATGAGAAATGACCCGGTTCCGTTCTCTATCATTAAACATGACCCGGATTCATTCTCTATCATTAGAAATGATCCAGTTCTGCTCTCTATCGTTAGAAATTACCTGGGTCTGCTCTCAATCGTTAGAAATAACCCGGTTCTGCTCTCTATCGTTAGAAATGACCCGAATCCGCTATCTATCGTTAGAAATGACCCGATTCCACTTTCTATCATGACAAATGACCAGGTTCTGCTTTCTATCGTTAGAAATGAACCAATTTCACTCGCTATCATTAAGAAATAACAGTGTTCCCCTCTCTATCGTTAGAAATGACTCAGTTCCGCTCTATATCATTAAAAAAAAGATCATTTACGTTCTCTATCATCGTTAGAAATAATCAGTTCCTCTCTCTATCGTAAGTAATGGCCCGGTTCCGCTATTTAGCGTCAGAAATGTCCTGGTTCCACTCTTTATTGTTAAAGTTAGGAAACGGAATTGAAAGATACGATTAGATTATATAAGTTGAACTTGAACACCCTTTTTGTGAATGATTTAACACATAATGCTGTATTAGTGTTACAACATTATCACATCACTAGACAACCAGACACGAGAAAGAAAAGATATTCTAAGAAATACGAAAGGAGTTTAACAATAAAAACTTGGCTTGATACGTTAAAACGTCAATACTAACGAGTTGAATTACCTAAAATCCAAATAAACAACGATTCTTAATTAAATTCAATCAATATTATATTTCTTCGTTTAATTAATTTTAAAAATAAGGAGTGGGAATAAGAATATTTATTATTGTCAATCATGACGGCTGATTAAACACAGAATAATCAATTACTTGTTACACAATATACTAAAGGTAATTACGTTGAATTGAACATCATAATAGCATTAATTTCGACATCATAAGACACAGTAATGATAAAGCGTTGAAATTGTTTATTTTTGTCAAATTTTAAAATGATTAAAACGCGCTTATGTTTAATAATGAAAAAGATGTAATCAATATTAGGTGATTATGTAACAAACAAAAAATAATTAAAATAAAGTTTACTAAAATTAATTAGACTAAAGTTTACAAAAATAATTAAACTAAAGTTTGCTAACAAAAAAAATACCTACAAAATACAAATAACAAATTTCGATTACACAGAAACCCGTTAAATACTGAAATGTTCCAGTGAAAGAAAACCCTTTATTATTTCTCCCATTATTACGGCGTTTTAACCCCGCAGTGGTGGAAAAATCTTTAATCCTCTAGAGGATTGCAATGTTTCGTGCCTTTCCCCGCATTAATTTGAAATTTTGAAACAAAGTTCGTGTTAAATAATGGGAGAAACAAATTCTCCTTCAGTTGCCCATGTGGGTTAGGATATTTCTTCACTCAAGAGATCTAGAGTTAAATTAAAAATGTTAACCATGCACTCGCCTGACTGCTTGTGGTTAAAATTTTTAATTTAACTCTCTTGAGTGGAGAAATATTGTAACCCACGGGCAACTGAAGGAGAATTTCTATGTATTTCACCCGGTAAAATAAATATAGTATATCTAATCGTAGATTTTGAATATCAAAATAAGACCACGAGTGACCGAAGTACGCATAAGGATTAAACGAGTGGGCGGAACTTGTTCCGTCCACGAGTTTAATCGTTAATGCGTATTCGGTCACGAGTGGTCTTATTTTGATATTCAAAATGTATGATTTAGTTATACTGTTTATTATATAGACTTTCAAAATTTCTTATATATATATTTTTTTTATTTGTATATTTGATTGCACGCGTGTGAATCTACGAGCAATGATACTACAGGGTTCAGCTGGAAGGATCTGCCATCTTGAAAATGTGAAATCCTATTTTTCATATTTACAACAATGTACAAAAATAATTAAAATGCTTACCTTGAAAGCTTATTTTAGTTAAATTAAATCACAATTGAAGCGTATACGAAGCCAAATAGCGTCTAATCTTTACGTTTCAAACTGGAAGTCTTCATATGACGTCAATGACGTCATCTTCGTTATGTGCCAAAGTCATCAATAACATTTCGCGGATTTTTGTCAGCTTACAATCGTACAATCATCTCCGAAGTGACTGGCTGATCAAAAATAGACATCTATAGGTGGCCACACCATCTTCAACAAGTGGATCAGTGGCCAAAATACTAGAACAATTTTTCAAATAAGGTTGAAAACTGCCTCTAATCTAGAATGGAATTAATTGAGAAGTAGCCGATTTGTTGTCTCGAATACATTTAAGTCAACATTTCGGGTAACTCGAAAAAGTTTTCTGGATCTTCAACAGTAATTACATGTACTATGCAAATTTACCCCTGATGAATACAATAACTGGCTGTGTACCCTACAACAATGTATCTCGACATGCAAGGTGTTTCTGTCAACTTGAAAGTGCCAGTTAAAATTATATCCATTGTTTGAAATGAACAGGTATTAACTTCACAGGGAACCACTTTACCAGAACTTTCTTTAAAATTGTTGAAAACTTTTTGTGGAAATGTATATAACATGCATACATACAATGGCTTGTGGTGATATTGAGTACTCAGCAAGTAGACCTGTCAACTCAAAAGAAATGTACAAACTTGCACGACTTGTTCAAGATACGCATAATTTAATTATATCCCAGTAATTGTATGAGCCAATACATAAAGTTGCGGGTTTTCTGGAAAAGAGGTTAATGCTTGAGCTGTTGTGGATTATTTGTTTGCTGCTTCATTTGAGTGAAAATAATGTATACTAATTTTTCTCTTTACCAAGGGTAATCTTTACCTGGCAAGACTCACACTATCAATATAGCTATAGTCTTCGTTTAAATGATCTCTCCTGTTCGAAATGTATCCGGGTTCAGGTTCATTACATATATATGTAGATGTCAATTACATAGCAATGTAATGCATTACATTACCATTACTTTGAAAAATTGACATTACCATTACTCTTATTTTGGAATGTAATGCATTACATTACATTACATTACACATTAGTGTTCAAAAATTCAAAAGTGTAACCAAATAATTATGATTGTGCCCCTAATTAGAAAATTAAAGCAGTGATCAATAAACAGGTCCCTTGTTTGATTACTGTCCAAGGCTATAGATGTTCTAATATGAGATAATTGTTTGAAAAACAACACACCTGTCACCTTTATAATTACAGCTAAGTTGACTCAATTTGAGACATTTGAAGAAAATCACAACAAATAAATTAATCTTTTCCAATAAGCGAATTGTAAAAGAAATGAGAGCAGTATCAAAAAATGATTAAAATAAAATAAATCACTTGATAAATATTTCTTGTTCTACTAGATGTACGAAGTAGAATCCTAAAAAGGGGGACATATGAGGCACTACGAAAGTCATCTTTCATCTATAAAACTTTCGTAAATTTGGGGGCGGGGTACGATATCATCGTCAGAACAACCTGTTGACTAATATTATTACAGATTTTCGTTCAATCGCGTGTTTTCTTTTCGATTATAACAAATAAACAAAACCTCACCAGTCGGTGTTTATCAGTCTGTCTAGAGCTTGTGAACTTTCGTTGATATCGGAATCTTCTGATGTTGAATGTTCTCTTTCCTGTTGACTTTCATCATTACATAATGGCTCGAACTGATACGGCTGGATGTCTAAATCACCAACATGATCATCACTGTCCATGATATTACTGTCCATGATATTAATCGGCTGTTTACTGTCTCACTTCGATCGCTCAACTGATCGTTTATCATGGAAGCCATCATTTGGCGCATGTGAGTCACGTAATCACGTGATCACTCAGCTCATTAAAATGTAGAGGTCACAGATCGCGGAGATATCAAAAAGGTAATAATCATTAAAATGGGCGTCTTAGGGGGTTATTTTCAATTAAGACAATGTTTATACTTTATTTAATGACCAAATCAAACAAAATCGAGAATTTTATTTTTTGTGTCATTAGTCCTTTAACAGATACTAGTATATGATAATGCGAGTGTTAGAAGCACTAGCAATGATGAAAAACACATAAAGTATATAACGAAAGCACTAGATAAAATATACATAATATATACATGTTACATATGATGAGTTCTGACCAACAAACATTACACAGAAAGTTCATTGTTACACAGACACAATGTTCATTATCAACAAAGTTACTTCGGTGGTGGTCCATAAATGCCGGCACACCCTTTCAATAACCTGGATGCCTAGATGGTGTTGTTGCAGTACTGGGACCAAAGCGTAAACAGTTTACCATGTATCTGGCGTGTGTGACGTCTTTGGTATCTCTGCAGTTTACCTTCGGTGACCATCTTCAGCTGGAGTGGTATGTCTGCAGCTTCAGAGTACAGCTCTGTCAAAATGGAGTAAAACGATACTGGTCCTCTGGCAGCCACTCTAGTTTATCCTGTTATGCCACCCCTCGACATCATTGTTTGTACGGATGGACGTCATGAACACAGACCAGTACTCGATATTGAAGATGTTGTTGTTTATCCATGTCCGGTATACATAGTGAAGAACGTCCTGGTTGGCTTGTTTGTCTTGGTTGGTGGCTTTCTCTTGAAGGCGGTTGAAGGTGTCTGGTATATGCTCTGGCGGAAGGAACGGCAGTGCCATCACTTGACGCAAGTATGCGTAGACGGCGTCTTTCTTGTTGTATGCAGTCTGAAAAAAAGAACAAATATTTATCATATCGTATTTTCATTGCATCTCAAAAGCATTGCAAGTAAGTTATTCCAATTTTCCAACCAGAAGTAAACCACAACAATATTTCAAATGTCAAATGACTGCAACATGTTTTGCTGTTAGTGTGTCTAGTCTATGTGGATTTTCTAATGTAGTAATTTATGCAGTTTAAAACATGTATTTTTGTTTCTTTTCTTTTCTTTTTCTATTATACATAATGTCACGTATTTAAACAATATTTTGATCGACAAATGACTGCAAAATGTTTTGCTGTAAGTCTGTCTATCCTATGTGGATTTTCCAATCCGACCAGTTAAAAACGAAGCAAGTTAGGCAGTTTAAAACATGTTTTTATCTTTTTATATCTATTAAACATAATATCACATATTTATTCTTATATTGCAGACAAAAATATACCTGTAAGCCATGTTCCTGGATCTTGCGGAAAACAGCTTGTGCCAGTGAAACACACAACCTTGGATGGAGTATCCAGGAAACCTTTGTCGTAGAGCTTGCCACAGGCCTGCTTCAAAGTCTACCACAAAACTGTTTAGCTTGATGCGTTCTGGAAGGCGGCGGTCAGTGGCCCTGAGAACCTGAAATAATAAATGTCTATTTCACATAAATAATTGGTGAATCTATCTATCTATCTATCTATTTTCTCAATATGGCTTGCACACGCTTTAGGAAGTGGTATAGATTCTAAAAACAATAGAAAACCCATACACAGTAATTTCCTTTTCATATGTTTAAAGATCAAACAATCACCCATGCAAACACAAGCTGTGAACATTTGACCACTGCTTTTGATCTTAATTAAGAGAGTTAATAATGGCTTCTTTTACAGAATATTTAAATAAATTATGTTTTGATTGCATTTGATTGTGTTTTTTTTAACTTTCGTTGATTTTATATTAATAAAGGTAAACATTTGACCACTGCTTTTGATCTTAATTAAGAGAGTTAATAATGGCTTCTTTTAAAGAATATTTAAATAAATTATGTTTTGATTGCATTTGATTGTTTTTTTTTACTTTCGTTGATTTTATATTAATAAAGGTAATTACGTTTGTTTAAAAGAAAATGTGGTGCCGAACTGTCTTGATACCCATTCTGTTGTATGTACATTATATCTCAATCCACCTGTTGACACAGTTGTAAAGGGTAATAACAAAATTACCGAACACAAACTCATAGATCAACAAACAGACAAATTCAGTCAACAACCGGACAACTGCAATGACTCTGACTTGGTACAGGCATTTCTAAAGAAATTGTGGGTTGAATCAGATTTTACGGCGCCAAACCTCCCGCTTTCATTACGGTTCAAAGCTTCCGGTTGTCACGATCAGAGCATTTATAACAATACTGGAACAATATAGGTAAAATAGTAGTCCATGCAGTACTCAATTAAATTAGGAGGGTAGAATATATCTCGTGAACCATCTCCATCAATAACTATGAGTCCTTTGAAGTATTTTAATTACGAAAGTAAATGTCAAAAACATTTTTACGGCACACATTCACAAAGAATATTTTTGACATTGTATATGACTTCCCGCTTAAACCACGTATATACGTAAATACATTATATCACAATTCACCTGTTGTAAGGTGTCTATATACAACAAGTGGATTGTAATTTGTGGTATACTCTCATTTGTTGTTTCACATCTACCTAGGTGACCAATATGGTACCGTGGTAGTTAAATTTAAAAAAAAAAAAGCGGAGAAAATTGATTGAAATACTATAAGTACCGACTATCAATGGTAAGCTACAAATCTACTAAAAATAAACGTGAAAAATATTTTGATGAATTAAATTTTTGACAGCGAATGTCAATTTATTTTAGTACTCTGAAAATAAGTTTTGGATTTTGAATGCGTCTTTCTGCTAATATGGTACCGTTGTAGTTAAATAAAAAAAAATGCGGAGGAAATTGATTGAAATACTACGTGAATACACGGTATATAGGGAACCGACTATTAATGGTACGCTACAAATCTAATAAAAATGACGTGAACAATATTTTGATGAATTAAATGTTTGACAGTGAGTATCAATTTATTTTAGTACTCTCAAAATAAGTTTTGGGAATTTGAATGCGTCTTTAATTTCTGCTATTAATGTCATCTCGTGTTTTTAATACCTTTGCAGGTGTTACATCATATGATGTAATTGACTAATCAATGATCAGCACTGAAACATAAATAAAATGATACGTGAACCCAGGCACAATCCTCGGGATTCTACATAAAATTCAATGCAAATTAAATATTTGACATGTACATCTATCAATAGAATTTAAATATGGTAGACCTATTCAGATCCACACTAAAACAGTTCTTTGATTTGATTTTCATATAATTATCTATGGAAGGTCACATTTAAATTATAAAGAGAAATTCGAAAATTTTCTATTGGGTCGATCCCAGCAAACAATCCGACGTCGGGACAACGTTATACTTTACGTTGTGACAACGTAATAATATAACGTTGTCACGACGTAATTGTGTAGACTCCCCAACACGTAAATACGACCATCCACACAACGTCGTCACAACGTAATTTTACAACGTTGTCAGAAAGTCGTGGCTTGGTCATGTCATGACCTACAACCCATTTTTGCTGGTCTATATTTAATCAATAGAAAGCTTAGCATAATATAAGTGAAGCCATGGAACATAACCACCATAATATTAATTTTTTCCTTATGCGGGAACCCCGGGGTATAGAAATGGGACAGAGAGCTTCTTCGGCTTGAAGGAGCGTCCGTTGGTTGTGCGGGATGTAGAAATTCACAGCCAACCCGTCCTTCAGATGAGACGTAAATAAAACCGAGGTCCCGTGTTGAGATTGCCACCCTTTTCGCACGTTAAAGAACCCAGTGTAACAGCTCACTATGAGCATTATGCTCATGATGAGTGGTCCATAAGAGACCTGTTACACTGGCTAAATTATCCGTCCCTACCCATCACATTTCCTTGTTTCGAGTCTCGTGGCGTTTAAATTATTCTCGTCCTGAATATAGCTGAAAAATTGCTCGCTGGACGTTAAGCACCAATCAATCAATCAACCT
>MJUT01055631.1:117775-128096 GCA_002080005.1 Gigantidas platifrons | reverse complement strand
AATAAGATAGAAATATAGCTGATAATTTTCTAGTACAAATTCTTAATCATTAGTAAAAGTGATCGTTGCTTACCGCCAAGTGAACAATTCTTCAGCTATACCATGGCGAGAGCAAGTTAAGTTTATATCAAAATGGTGCTGTCTGGTTTGTTCTAGACTAACACACTTAGTTGGAATTTTTAGTTCCATCTCAATGCTGGGCGGATAGACATGGGCATTCACACATTATCATGATTCCGAGCCAACCAGTTTTTGTTCTAATGCTTTACTGTCGTGTGCTTAGCAGAGATGCAACACATACCAATTGTATTCAACTTTTAATTACAAAAATAAAAAAGAAATGACATAAGGAAAACGGATCGTACAATAAAGGTTAACATTGCTATCGTTGCCTTGTTTAGTGCCGACTGAAAAAAATGTTATACAATGTATAATGAACTGAAATTGACCCCTTTTATACAATTTAAACCATAAAAGTGTTTAAAAAAAAACAAAGAACACAACTTATTCTCATAAAGAAATATATATTTACGATAAACATATCGTGTTCGTATATGGCTGAATATTTTTTTTTTTCAAATCTTAATGGCATATTATACATGTACATTAAAACTCAAAAGCAGAAAAGGGAGAAACTATAAAGTTCAGAAAAATAACGTTAGAAAGGGTAATATATAAGACTTTCCTAAATGTTGCATTATTGTGGCCAGAGATTGTTGTGTGTTTATTGTGATGTGCTCGTCACATGGATATTGACTTCCGTAATGAGTGCAAATCTCACCGACACTAAAAGTTAATTGATGATGACAATGAAGTGAAGCTTCTACTGAAGAATTTAATGCATCTATGACATTGGATTTTTTTCGATAATCATTATTATGTTTGATTACCATTATCACAAAGAAGTACAATTATGTACCCTTGTCCATCTATCTACACGTCCATACGATGATACGACCATGCACCCTAGGTTTTGGTTAACTTATGGATATACGTCAAAATCTTGAATATAATAAATGGTATAGTCACGATACAACATTAATAAATAATGCCTGATATTGTCCTTGATGTGTCATTGTTACCTCCGTGTTACCCTTAAGCACTGTTGCTAATTATGTAGGAATAGGTTCAATTTTCATTTACTAGATAGGTATGATTCAGCAATGGATTTGGATAAAACGCACAACAGTATTTACTAATGGTTAGGGCACTGTTAACTGATAGTTCCAATAAAATGCTGTGTCTTTAAGACTAGATATCAGCTACTAGATATAGCTTAGCAATCATGTGTGGGCATTATGATTCCCCATTCCCCGATAGTACATTGTGTTGTCTGTTGTCCCCCACTATAAGATATTGTATATCGGGTATTATTAATTTAAAGAAAAAAAATACTTGAACCTCTAGCCATACAGTGATTTCAGAGGTTTTCATGATTTATTATATTATACGCCCGCTCGACGAGAGTCGGGGGTATATAGGGATCCTCATGTCCGTTCGTCTGTTCGTCCGTCACACTTTTGGTTTCCAGATAATAATTAAAGTACTGCTCAACCAAATCTTTTCAAACTTTCACACATTACTGTGTACCATAAAATACAGGTCAAGTTTGATTACAGTGTATTTCACATTTACAGTTCATGAGCTATGGCCCTTTTTCTCTTAGAAAATAGGAACTTTTTAGACTTCCGGATGATATTTAAAGTATGACGCAACCAAATCTTATCAAACTTAAACACAATGATGTGGATCAATAAATACAGGTTATGTTAGATTACGGTGTATATAACATTTACCGTTCCTGAGTTATGGCTCTTTTTCTCTTAGAAAATAGGGACTTTTTAAGATTCCGAATGATATTTTAAGTACCGCTGAACCAAATCTTTTCAAACTTTAACACAATGCAATGTACCATAAAATACAGACTAAGATTAAGTCGATCATGGTGAAAATGACATTTACCGTTCATGAATTATAGCCCCTTTTCTCTTAGAAGATAGGGCTTTAAGGGTTTCTGGATAAAAATTTGGAATGCGGGGGTATCTGTGATCACCAGATCAACTTTCTTTAGTTTTATTATTATAGTATTCTAGTTTTTTAAGGTATGCAGGTAAAACAAAATTAAGGAGATTTGACATCTCAAGGTCTATGTTAATTTGTCATTTTGGGGTAAATTGGGTGAGGGGTTTTTCAGTTTCCATCCATTTTCATGGGTTCATTTTAAATTTTGTATTATTCAGCATGGATTATATCCTCTCCTGCCGCTGTAGCACTGCTTTACCATGTTGTGCAGTTGACTTTGTTCCCTTGACATTCTATTTACTGAAAACATTTTCCTCTCTTGATTTAAAAAATAGATCAACATTCGGTTATAAAAAAAAAAAAACAATTTACAGAGCTCAGCATTGGCGAGTTTCTTCGGTTGCTAGGGATAATATTTGGTTACTAGGGTCATTGTAAGGTTTAAGGAATTCTTATAATATATACTGGTTAGTAAATGATAAGATGTCTCTGCTAGGGTGCTGTTGTAGAAATGTTTTATTGATTAAATAAAAGGTCCATGAGATCTACAGGAAAATACTGTGCATAGGGAAACCTGTTGCTATGGACGGGGCATAACTATGAATAAAAATATCAAAATGTATTTTTGGAATATGAAATGATATTTGTAGTGTGTATATCTTGAAAAAAGTGTACCGCTTAGTCAAATATCAAGTCAAAAGATCGTAGATGTCAACATTCAACCTTTAATTGCAATAATATAGGCTAATTTAATGTTTACAAAACCGTTGCTATGGTGACATAACTACGCAAAAATACTATATGTTACCATAGAGCATTGCAATATCATTTGTAGAGTGTACATGCACATAATATAACATTTTGTCGAAAAGACTATACAAGATATGTAAAAAAAACCAACCATATTTGAATTTCAATGATTAATTGGACCCTCTTCCATTTACGTTGCTAAGCAACAAAGGACATAGTGAAATCATCCAAAAATTTATTTTTCTTACCTTTCAGTGATTGTGTTTAATATTATATCTATATAAACAGTTTCTGAGATTGGGCCAAAATCGACCCTTATCATACCAACTCCTTTGATACCCCTAAAAAATAGATAAATTTGATACCCCTAAAAAATAGACAAATTTGATACCTCTAAAAAATAGACAAATTTGATACCCCTAAAACCCATATACATGTCCCCTCACATTTCTGACTTGGTACATGATATTAAATAAATAGTAAGACTAGATAAGTTTTATTTCAAGTCTTCATGCCAAAACAACAAATACAACAACAACTCTAGTGAGCTTTTGACCGATATGTAACTGGGTTAACAGTCCATTTTTGATTGACCTTTCGGTATTCTTAAACGTTTATTTTTGGGCCCAAACATCCGCTCTTAATTAAATAAGTGTATTTATTTATTTATTTTTTATTTTCACAAGTTATGAAAACATTTCATATATACTTAAATGTACAAGTACGCTGATGAAAATTATTAAAAAATATATAATAAAAAAATAAACTTACCTGAAAAGAATACAATTAATAAAATCAGATCCAAAAATATATAACGACACTGCATTATTCCAAATTTACAACTGACGCAAAGAATAGATCCATCCGCCTTCTACCCAGGATGTCAGGTTTATATTCAGTACTGCAATCAAAGGATAGGAGACAACATATTACAATGTATATCCATTAATTTTCCATGCCTTCTATCCAGGATGTCACGTTTACAAACAGTTTACAATCAAAAGCAATGAGACAACATATTACAATATATACCCATTAATTATCCTCTGTATCAAGTCTACTGGAAACGCACATGATTTTTAGTTGTTCAAGAGTTGCTCTCATGTAAATTTAAAGGTCAACTCCGCCCGACCAGTTAAATAAAATAGAGTAATATAAGCATATTGAAATAATAAAACGTATCTATCAAATTTAGTACGCACGACGCGTTCCTGGAATAACCTTCATAAGGTACGGTCAATATCGATATACAAAATGTACTGGAAAGCCAAATAATTTAAAAGTGCTTGGGAACAATAAACAAATAAATAAAACGTATACTGCTTATCATATACCTAGAGTTAATACCAGTATGGCATTGTACATATATAATGTACATACATTTAAATAACATAGAAAAATAAGTAAACCTATCGATACATCATGCCTTTACTGTTTCAAATAAGAAATAAACCTACAACGAAATGCAATTAATGATTACTAAAAGTATGGTGATTTGTATATATACTAAAATGTTAACTTAGTAATGTGCTTTTCAATGAACATGTTGTACTTTACATTTTACTCCATTGTTTTAATTGCGGCATTTGTTCTTTAAATTTTGTGAATTTCACATAATAAATGGTGAACAAGCGGAGTGAAAGCGGACGTATGCTTTCGTTCAGATTCTCTGTAGCATTTACTTTGACCTTCCGATGAGGTAAAGAATGATAAAAACAAAACAATTTATCTTTTTCACAGTCTTTAAAGTAAAAACTAACAAAAGTGAGGGAGGGATGGGACTAACAGGTAAATGACCTTTGATTAACACTAGAAAAGTGTGAAGAGTTTTTTTGTTTGTTTGTTTGTTGCGGCTATAAGCACGTACCTACCATGGTCACCGACCAAACTTGCTGTATTATAACCGGAAACTCTAGAGGGAATCCTTTATCCGTCACCTAAGGACGCAGTGATGGACAAATCTGTATGCACTTGATCGATTTTAACCCCTACTAGACGATCTATAATACTGATGTAGAACGCGATGGACGGACAGCTCTGTGTGCGTTTGGTCGATTTTAACCCCAACGAGACGATCTATAATACTGATGTAGGACGCGATGGACGGACAGCTCTGTGTGCGTTTTGTCGATTTTAATACCAACGAGACGATCTATAATACTGATGTAGGACGCGGTGGACGGACAGCTCTGTGTGCGTTTTGTCAATATTAACCCCAACGAGACGATCTATAATACTGATGTAGGACGCGGTGGACGAACAGCTCTGTGTTCGTTTTGTCAATATTAACCCCAACGAATCGATCTATAATACTGATGTAGGACGCGGTGGACGGACAGCTCTGTGTTCGTTTAGTCAATATTAACCCCAACGAGACGATCTATAATAATGATGTAGGACGCGGTGCACGGACAGCTCTGTGTTCGTTTAGTCAATATTAACCCCAACGAGACGATCTATAATACTGATGTAGGACGCGGTGGACGGACAGCTCTGTGTTCGTTTTGTCAATATTAACCCCAACGAGACGATCTATAATACTGATGTAGGACGCGGTGCACGGACAGCTCTGTGTTCGTTTTGTCAATATTAACCCCAACGAGACGATCTATAATACTGATGTAGGACGCGGTGGACGGACAGCTCTGTGTTCGTTTTGTCAATATTAACCCCAACGAGACGGATCTATAATATGTGATGAAGTTTGTCTAGATATAGGACGTGTATGGTTCGCTGGTTAATAATTAATTCCTACCCAATACTTACTACTCATTAGCTATTTTCAATTAAAAGAATAATGTTAACTGCACATTCGCAACGTGCAATCCGGATTAGATAGAAATTTTGTTTTTGTTGCAAAACCAAACATAACAGCTACAAAGCCCTTTAATTATGTATAATTCTTTCAAAAAAGTTCTTTGAATGAAAACATCAGTAATATTAAGTGGAATTAAGTAAAAACCTCTTTTAATTGGTACATTGAATTATTTATGGACTCGCAGCGAAAATGATTGAAAATATTAAGCGACACATGAAACGATAGATGAGTAGATCAGAAAACACGGAGAGTGGATTACATGTTTAACTAATTAGAACCAGAGTACGGTTATAATTAATTGACTTGATTTACAACACAGCACCACCATTTTCATGTAAATATAGACACATTTTTAAAACTTAAGGGAGCAGAGTAATTGAAATATCTTCACCACAGGTAGAATAAATGCTAGCTTTTCACAGGCTTAACCCTGTAGGGTTGAATTGATGCTGTCGTATCGAATATATTAATTATGGAAAAAAGATTGGGTCGATTTTTATACATTAATAAAAAAATATTATGAAAAGAAAGCTTCAAACGTTATGGTCAACAATTCCACCAATGTCAGGAGAATGAACATTCACCCCTGGCCCTCACTCGCCGAACAAAAAATAAAAAGAGATCACGACATATGACGTTGAAAATGCAGGTTCTGGATTAGAATAGGCACAAACATGTGGAGGGGTTAAACCGGCTAAGATATTTCACTCTCCCCTCTTGATATCTGGATCCCCAACAGAATACATATAGGCAATCGACAAAAACATGCACAGATTCGCTTACACTCTTTTAATCTTTTGTACAGTTGTAATTTTGATTTATAATTTTAACATTTCATAATATAAATTATATATACTACATGTACGTGTAGAGCAATAGTAATTTAACACCGAAACGGATAGCATTCAATCTCGTTGTGTCGAATATAGACGAGATGTCTTGACGTGCCAGGATACAAAAACCACATGTGGCTCAGGAAGTGCACCACCGGTTTAGTGGGGTTCGTGTTACTCGATCTTTAACATATTTTGTAATTTTCTGTAGATCATTGTTTGTCCTTTTTTCTCTTTTCTTTTGGCTATTTGTATTGTCTGTCCTTCTTCTTTTGGCTATTTGTATTGTCTGTCCTTCTTCAACTTACGGTTTCTGATATCTTCATTTTTTCTTAAGCTTAAAGATATCACGCACGTGGCATGAACAGTGAATATTCTAAAGGGCTGATCAGAAGTCGTATTTCGCGATATACGCCAGATGTGATCGATGAGTAGATTGCAGGTCGCTTACGGTATTGAGTATGGTCCGTTCTATTTCATGGCTATCCGAGTAGATAGAAACTCCAAGCCAAAGAAAGTATCTCGAGAGTAGATAACCTGTCACCATGTCAACAACATCTTAATCTGGTTTTTTATTACCATCATCTCAAGCCTGTTCTCAAGCATCGGAGAATTCAAACTTTTGTGTACATTCCACAAATTCAGTTATACTTGAAATAATAGATGACTTGAACTACTTACTTAGTTAGTTAATTAAGATGTCAAAACATTATGTTGATTTCTCAGCCTACCGTTAATAAGTTTGACGCTTTCTTATAATCGATGGAGTAATTCAATCCTGTAGATTGTTTGTATATGTCTGTTCATAGTAAAACCCAACATGTACGATCTCCACATAAATACGATGTTCGGTTCGTCTTTACCTCCAGTTGTTTGTAGGATGGCTCATTATTTACATTATTTTTTTGTTTGTGTATAGTGGTGTCCAACACATATTGTGTTGAGATTTTGTTTTGTTATTCGTCGTCTTGTGTTCCCTATGTTGCCAGTTTCTCTTGATTGTCCTTCTTTGATTGCCCCTTCGGTATTCCTAACGTTGATATAATGATGTCAAAGAAGCATTTAGTGCGACAGTTTGTTTTATTCATAAGTGCTCTAACTATCGATCTTGTATTTCAATTTTGTCTTTTTCAGTTGTTATTGAAATCCACAAATTTAATTGAGATAAGAAAACAATAGTACGAGACGGAACGAAGAAAACCAAAACAAAAAACACAACACGAAAAACCACAAAGATGAGGTACACGGACCCCAACAAAAGATGATTACGAAGGGTAATACGTTCCTGTTTCTGACAAGACACCCACGCCATGTTACTCACATCGTCAAGTCATGTAAAAATCTTGTTGGTGAAAGAGGAAAGAGAAAATCTACGTGAAAGGGAACAGATCCGTTTCCATTTGACAAATTAATATTTCGCAACGGTCAATTATATGGTGATGACGACGGTATAATGTTTGTAGCGGTGACTTCAAACTAGGAGCGACGTAGTCTTGTTTGAATAACATAGCCAATACCACAGGTTGTGGGAGAGTATGTGGTTACATCTAACGTCATGCTGGTACAATATTAAAAACAAAACGACGAGCAATTTAAATGTTCTATTGATCATCAAAATGTAAACATATGAAAATAAATAAAAATGGAAACTAATAATTTATGTACTTTTTACATATTTTTGGTGGCCTCTTGGTAGACTAAAATAAAATGAAATTCGTTTTTTAATATGTTGAAATGTCTACGTTTATAAAAATCAATGAAAAATCCTTTCATCGTACCGAACGATGTACTCTGTGCCAGACATTATCTGTTCATCGTCTGGCATACCGGAAATGAATACTTTTAAACTGTAAATAGTGATTATGGCGTGTTTTTCACGAGGTAATAGTAAACACTAGTCACAGTTATATATATAGTAGGTACACGGAGTTGACAAAGTAGAATATGATCATTTGAAAGTATATCTGATAGGTTCAGAAAGATAGGACATTAATATGTAGTAGAGCTGATAGCTTCTGCAAAATGCTATGTTTGAGGTAGTGCCACTTTGTCCTTGTTTTTGCCGCAATAAGGACTAATATCAAAATGTTGGAACAGGTCATACCTAAAGGCAAACATATGGTGTAAATATACTTTGTGATGAATATACTATCGCATAATTGACAGCTCAAACATTTACTTAAACGAACGACAGAAGTCTCGAAAAAAATTGCAATATGTCAGTTTGTGCTTATTTTTTGTTGCCTTTTAGCCGAAAATTGCTATAATGACAAGAACAACATATTTCTATATAAAAACTAATTTTGGGAAAGAGAAGAGTTTGAAGATACCAAAGGGGCAATCAGAAGACGTATATCGAAGAACAGACAACACAATGGCCAAAAGAAAAAGTACAAAAGGACAAAGGACAAACAACGATCGACAAAACATACATATAAAACTAAAGATCGAGTAACACGAACCCCACCAAAAACCGGGGGTGATCTCACGTGCTCCGGAAGGGTAAGCAGTTCCTGCTCCACAAGTGGCATCCGTCGTGTTAATCTAGTTACAAACCCAGTAATAAGTCATATATGATGAAAGGACCGGGAAGTGTTTACGACAAGTGGAACATATCAGTGGTCATTTGTGACACAGATATTTCATAACGGTCAACCAAGTCATGGTGACGACCGTAACATTTTCGAAGTGATGACTTCAACTTTACCAAAAGGAACCCTTGGTTCAGTAGCTTCCTTGTTAGCAGCAATCCTCTATCAAGAAAATCATGATAGGAACCACAAGCTCTGAAATATCGTATCATCTGAGAGATCTATACTCCATATGCAGGTGCTGCTGGAATGTTGCTACATATAAATGGAAAGTTCACAATGGGAAAATTGAAATCGTCTCTTTTGTCGTAAAGTTTCGTTCTTAACCGACCCTCACTGTCGATTTCGAGGTGTAGCTTAAGGAATGAAGCAGACCTATTTTGAGCAGAAGATTAAAATATAAAAGTTGGCTGTGTAGATACATATAAAAAAAAAATTGACAACAGTAATTGCTTGTACTGAATTGTTGTTTCATGACTACGAGTGCATTTTTTGTGAAAATTTGATGCCTGTACCTTTTGTGGAACAAGAACAATTTTGAAAATGATGAGCACAGTTGTATGATCGATTTATTGGTTATTGCTTAACATCCAGCGATCAATATTTCAGCTATATTCAGGACAAGAACAAGTTTAATAATCTATAAATACTACATAGAAATGAGGGAAGTGATGGGTCAACCGGGTCAACAACTTTTGACTACCACTGAAAAAGTATGGAGAATTGAGTATGTACGTAATGCGATGCGCCTTACATTTTTCGAAATGTACAAAAGAGGTTTTTCGTGTGTAGGACCCGAGACCATGACACTCTCCCACTACCGTATCCACTATGGTGCACGGTATGGCTTTCCGTATAGCAACCTCACACCCTCACCTCCACCCCCAAAATCGTGTGGGCTACCCCTATCCACCACTGACGAGCAGCTCTGTGTGTTTTTTCCCTGGGAACCTTCACCAGTAACCAGCATCCACTGACGTCATGATTTCCCACAAAATCGCAGATTTATGCATGAAAGGAAAATGCCAACAAAAATGAACAATGACTACATGAAAGTTTACCTGTAAGGTTTTTAAACTTTATTAAGCTTCATTTGCACGAGCAACATGATTTCGATTTTTAATGTGTCCACTGTTCATCACTTTTGTGGTGTTAATTGTCATGGGAAGAAGACGTTCTCTAAACACAAATGAAAGACAGCGGGCCGATGGTATGCTACAGGCAGGTCAATCTGCTCGACGAGTTGCAGGTACGTTTGGAGTAGCCCCAAGCACTATTACAAGACTGTTAAATCGATTTACCGCAAC
>MJUT01055631.1:72614-83462 GCA_002080005.1 Gigantidas platifrons | reverse complement strand
AATGGTTGTTGTTTAACGCCAACTCAGCAATTTTTCAGCTATATCATGGCGAGAACAAGTTGATATTCAATGAGATAATAAGGATGATGTCCGCTTTGTTCTAGACCAACACGCCTATCTGGATTTATATAGTGCTAGCTCACTGAAAAACAGTCCACGGATAGACCTGTTTACTCTTTCTCCTTAATGTTGCGTGCTTAGCGGAGAAGCAATAAATTACACCACCGATGCTGTTAATAAAAAAATAATAATAACAACAATAATAATAAATTCTTTATTTATAGGGGGTTACAGAGTTATTAAGAACTCATCGTCATGTCCCCCATTGTCACATTGTAAAAAAAAAAACAGTATACAAAAACATTGTAATAAATATACACTAATGCTCACTTATGATACCCCCGCTCTTCAGCAAACAAGAAGTAGGAATCTGACAGGTCATAAAATGCTTCACACGATATGTGGTACCTATATGAAGCTTGTGACCAAATATCAGATTTCTGCCATCAATAGTTGCTGAGAAAAATGCGACGACAAATGTGCATATATGTTAAATATGTATAAAAATCAACAAAATCGACAAACAGGAAGTAGGAATCTCACAGGTCCAAAAATGCTACCCACAATATGGCATACCTATATGAAGCTTGTGACCAAATATCAGATTTCTACCATCAGTAGTTGCTGAAAAAATGCGACGAAAAATGGGCATATATGTTCAATGTGTATAAAAATCAACAAAGTCGGCAAACAGGAAGTAGGAATCTGATGGGTCCAAAAACGCTTTCCACGATATGGCATACCTATATGAAGCTTGTGACCAAATATCAGATTCCTGTCATCAATAGTTGCTTAGAAAAATGCGACGACAAATGTGCATATATGTTAAATATGTATAAAAATCAACAAAATCGGCAAACAGGAAGTAGGAATCTGATGGGTCCAAAAACGTTTCCCACGATATGGGGTACCTTATATGAAGCTTGTGACCAAATATCAGATTTCTGCCATCAATAGTTACTGAGAAAAATGCGACGACAAATGTGCATATATGTTAAATATGTATAAAAATCTAAAAAATCGACAAACAGGAAGTAGGAATCTGACAGGTCCAGAAATGCTACCCACAATATGGCATACCTATATGAAGCTTGTGACCAAATATCAGATTTCTGCCATCAATAGTTACCGAGAAAAATGCGACGAAAATATCTTAGACGGACGGACAGACGGAAAACAGTATACCCCCTCCCCCTTCGGGGAGCGGGGGTATAATAAATGATAAACTCTGCAATTTCCCTTCAAACCATGACCTTCCCATCCCGGAAATATGATTTCGTAAGGTAAAAATAGTGGCATTGCAGGAAGTGGCAACGCTTTTAATACGAATGATCATTTATAAAGGAAACTAGACAAATACGATTAGGTAAAATGTTCCAAGAAATATATTCCATGTGATTGGCACCATATTTGCTAGCACTGCTACGTCGCTAATCGTTCAATAACGTCATTGCTATTTTACTTAGCAGTTAGGCTAACTGCTACGATATTGAACACAACCCAGGTGATGGCTATTACAGAAACACGTCGTGCGCACTAAATTCGATATCAAGGTTTTTAATACCTCATCAGTAAATAAGGGTAATAACAAAATTACCGAACACCGAGCAATCTTATCAAGGGAAAGTCAAAACTCATAAATCAGTCAACAACCGGAAAACTAGGAAAACCGCAATGGCCATGACTTGCTACAGGCATTTCTAAAGAAATGGTGGATTGAATCAGATTTTACGAAAACTTTATTTGAATTCGGTTTTTGTATAACAATAAACACAAGCTCTCATAAGCTTTTTACCGAATATAAAGAAAACAATAACAGCATTTATAACAATACTGGAACAAAATAGGTAAAATAGTAGTCAACACAGTATTAAATTCAGTTAGGAGGGTATCTAATATATCTCGTGAACCATATCCATCAATAACTATGAGTCCTTTGAAGCATTTTAATTACGTTATTAAATGTCAAAAATATTTTTACGTCACACATTCACAAAAAATATTTTGACATTGTAACCACGTATATTAAATCCTTATCTTTATACATTTTCACTCTATGAAAATGCATCTTTTACCATTGTATCTGCAGAGACAGAATAAATTTCGACAAGATCTCGATATCGGAATATAAACTTTTTAAGAGATCGAATAAGGCGAATCTTGTTATAGCCCTGGTCCAGTAGCCTGTTTTTCAGATAAAGATGACGTTTCAAGAATTCAGAATAATTGCTACTGGCCCTTGCATAACGAATCAATTGCGAGATGTAAATCATGTTGGAAATGCCACCATAATGTTGTCCAAACACAGCATGAACCGATACTATACAAGGCAAATAAAACATATTATTATATGATTGAACTTTGTCTAGTTTCTAATTGGCTGAAATCAACTTGAAAAGTAATGCGTACATGCGATGTCAACCTCAAATGAGCTAAAATTAGCCCATAGGTAGTGTGGACTGTAATGTCACCCCAATTTGGGCTAAAAATAGAAATAGAGATTCCAGAATTCCACGGTCCAATCAATTTTACGTCTCTCGGCAACATTAGTAATGGTAGACGTTGGGCAGACAGGGGTGTCTGGGGAACAAAGTCGGCGCTGTTTGGTGTTAATTCAAATTTAATTTAATGTCATATAATAAAACAGTTAATGAAAGTCATCAATTGTATAATGTAAAATACAGTATGTCACAATAGAATCTTAATAAAAAACGTAGATCCTGGAATACTCTGCACGGGGTACTCTCAAAGTCAACAGAGAGGAAAAGCAAATAAACTAAAAGTCTTTGAATGAAATATAAATATTGTCTAATAAAATTGTAGATATTGAACTTAGTGCGTACGAAGCATTTCTGGAATAATCTTTAAAAGTCAAAAATTTGGAAGGTCAAATAGTTTAAAAGTCACATGATGAAAGAAATTCTAGGGGCACAGACAAGATAGCATCCATGGATCTAAGATCACCTGAAGGAGAGATGAACAAAAATTATATATTAGGACTTGTACATTTCAATATTAACATTTAAACAAATGTAAAATAAACGTATATGTATCTTCTCTAGACCCAGCGTTAGGATTTTATATCGGTATCCTATTTTTGAGTAAATGGTTCTAGTTATGAAATTATTTGGCGCTTCAATTTTTTGGTATTGAGCGTACCCGATGAAGGTTATTCCAGAAACGCGTCGCGCGCACTAAATTATATATTTATGCTTTTATTATGACACTTATCTTGTATACAATAACAACGAATTGATATAGTGCTGCATTTTAAAGTTACATGTTTATGGTTTTAAGAGTATAAAGAGCTACTTTATATACAGAGTATTTGATTTGAACCAACACAAAGACAAGCAGTGTTTTTTTAATAGCAGTACCATTTTGTATAATATATTGCTTCATTTATATACATGTTTAATACATTTTATATATTATTTATAAAATGTATTAAAAATGTATATAAATGAAGCATATAAAATGTATTAAAAATGTATATAAATGAAGCGATATATTATACAAAATGTTACTGCTATTAAAAAAACACTGCTTTTCTTTGTGCTGGTTCAAATCAAATACTCTGTATATAAAGTAGCTCTTTATACTCTTAAAACCATAAACATGTAACTTTAAAATGCAGCAGTTAATGGATGTTATGGTATAATGTGAGAATGTTGTCAGATCAATAAAAATGTTTTTGTAGTGCAAATCATGAGCATCAATGTCCTGAAGAAAATTGTTTACCGTAAACACTGTATGAAATTAGCTATATGTCTTATTCTCATAAACCGCTCTTATTACAAATACTTATAAATAATGATAATAATAATAATGAATATATACATATATAATGTAAACAGCAAGAAGACAGAAAAAAAAATAGAGAAAAATATTTAAAATATCAATAAGTACAAAAAGTATATATATTAGTAATGTCAATTAGGATAATAAATGTATGTAGAAATGAAATAATGTAATAATAAAGAACAGGATGAAGTAGAAAGTCACTATATGATTAGCCCGTGCACACCCAGCTTTGTTGGTAACTTTAATAAATCTACAAATATTGTTTAGTATGATTATATTTTTTGACTTCATTAACTGGCCGAATTTTAATGCACTTGGTCGATTTCTGAAGTAAGTGTCAATTTATTCTTTTCGAACACTGTTATGGAATTTGCATTCCAAAATGTAGTGGTATTCATCACCAATGTCAGTTTTATTACATAAAGCTAAGTATGTCTATTGACAACAAATTCACGAAAAGCTGCTATATGCGTTTTGATAGCTGATATATCAAAAGAAACAATTATCAGGCAAAATAGAATGATTAATACTATTCCTAACAATCCTATATATCTGGATGACTCTCGTTTGTCCGATGCACTCGTACGTTTCCTTATAGTTGATGATAAAGTGTACTTTTTAACAGTTATTTTCTTATTTATTTCATGAAGAACAGGGGCCAGTATTTCTCTCCACTCCGCCATTGTGTAATTTTGTATATTTTGTGTCCTCCAATAGTCAAGCCGTTGTTTATATGCACAAGAACACGGACACAATGCTTCAACTGAAAATACAAATAATACAACCATCTAGTAGAAGCCAGATTTAAAGGTGATATTTTGAAAGGTTATATTGGTATAGAATGAAATATGGCTCTAACACACATGCGTTCTAAAACACGACGAGTCATGAATATGATTTAAAAATTGATTGATTGATTGATTGATGGTTAACGTCAAGGGAACAATATAGTCCCAGAATGCATTACAGACATTAAATAGTGTTCAAATCATTTTTTTCAGTTGTTTATGTTATCCTATTGTTTGTCTGTGCGTTCTGGGTTCCGTGTTGTGGTGTCCGTTACGGTTTCTGCAGGGGGTGGTATCCGGTTCGTCTCTGCCTCCGGTTGTTTATGTTTTATTTGTGTTATTTGTCTTTATTTGCGTAGTGGTGTTGTGTTGTTTTTTTGTTTTTCTTTGTTTTGTTTGTTTTTTGTTTTTGTTTGTTTGTCTTCGTCTTGTTGCAAGTATTCTCTAACGTTTATTTGTTATGTAGATTGAATAAAAACAAACTTCAATATCAAATTTAATTCGCACGATGCGATTCTGGAATAATCATCTGGCATGGTCAAAGTCGAAAGATCGGAAATCACAACAATTTAAAAGTTTTTCGAAGCAGGAAACAAAAGGGCCAAAATTTACTGAGGTCACATATTCCGCCCGAGGAAGGAGTACCCCAGCCTTGGCAACATTTAAGTTATTAAGGGACTTTGAATATGTGATAAAGGAATGGCTTGATGATTATATTCTCGCAGAATTTGAACATTTAAATATGTACATGTAATATATATGGTATTTGAGATGGTTAGTGAAATACAATGCAACCGCATCACTGTGTTTGTAACAAGAGAGACACGAGTGGAATAGGGACTGCTTACCATTCCGGAACACCTGTTATCTTAGAGAGCGAGTGATTTTTGTGTAACTCCAAAAAAGATAAGATGTATTCTAACATGACCTCCTTCTTTCGCTTTGTTAACAAACCAGCGAGTTATCCATTCGGTATAATCTCATTATCACATGCGCCGGTGAATGTGACCGACTTTTCCATTGGCAACATAAATTATAACCCGAATAATGCCGATAGAGGGCGCAGTATTATTCGAGTTACATAAATTGTGTGCGACATTTTCCGCAAGCGCAAATATAAATTATCGTCTTCCAATCAAAGTATACTACTATATTTGTACTCTTAGACATATCAGAATCGAAATGAATCATGGAAGCCAGAATGTGTTTTGAGTTTTAACATGGATTGATGGATATTAGTAAATTTTATCCGCCAATCCATGTTAAAATTCCCAACACATTCTGGCTTCCATGATTTATTTCTTAAGTATATCATGGTGACTTTGATTGCCCCTTCGGTATTCTCTAATATTTGTTTAGCATAATTCCGATGACTGGTGATTTATTATCACTCAGAATCGAAACACTTAATTATCATTCTAATTCGTTATAAACAAAAATACATTAAAGACACTTGTCGTTGTTCTATAATATGATCATATATATCATGTAAATTATTCATGCTTGTAACTTGACACAGAAACTATACATGTTGTTATTGATTAAGATAGCAGAAAATAGTATCGACATAGCCTCATGGAATTGGATTCACGTGTCATTGGATCATTTATAATGAATTTTAACACATAAAAAGTAAACGGACTAACCTAACTTGAATATATGAATAATTATACCTTACATAATAACCATGCTGGGTATAGCTACAGTTAATAAATAATTAGCCTTATGTATCAAACCATTAGAAAGTTAAACTTAATTTACATTTTAGATATGTTTGTTTAAGTTACATTGAAAGGCGCGTTTGATTCAACAGAGAGACTTCAGATGGAATAATTATCTCAGAGGTGGGACGTGATAATTGAAAAAGGTTAAAACTATTGATTGATTTATTTGATTTATTGTGCTTAACGTCACTTTCAACAATATTTCAGCTATATCATGGCGACCAGTTTTAGTGGTGGAATAAGCCGGAGACAACCATCGACCATGGGCAAGCAACTGGTAAACTGTATCACTTGCGGCTGCGAGTCAAGTGCACCTTTTTTGTAATTTACAAAGCCGGGCGTGAACCCACGCCATATTGGTGATAGGCTTGCATGAGTTGCTAGGTAATCCAATTACCTAACTCATTGAGCCACTATTGGTAACTATTTACAGGCTTCATAGATTAGTATTTAATATGAAGAGTTTGAAGATACCGGAATCCGTAAATCGAAGAAGGTCAGACAATACAAAATAAATAGGATAAACAACGATCTGCAAAATCCTACATAGAAAACTAAAGATCGAGCAACTCGAAAACCACTAAAAATCAGGGGTGAACAGATGTGTTCCGGGAGGGTAAGCAGTTCTAGCTTTCTAGTGGCACCTGTCGTGTTACTCTAGTTTCAAACCCGGTGATATAATCTCAGTATCTTATACATGTGGTATATTTACATCAGTATTTATTATCAGTATGTTCACGTTAAATTGTCCCAAAAGATCAACAGTTTTACTAACAATATTCTACCAACTAAGAAAGCTGTCTGCCACACAGTTTCAGAGCAGTTGCATTCTCAAGTTAGAACTATGAGACTGTAGGTCCACAAAAAGTCAAAGTCCCATATTTATTCCACACTAAAATGGCAGCAATAGCTGGCTCGATTACTTGTCAAGTTATGACTAGTATAGAACTACTACCATACATGAAAACATTCTGATGGGCGGTTTCAGAGGAATATAAAATAGTCAAACTATTATAATTTGTGTCGGATCAAAATGGCGGCACAGCCGGCTCATCTAGATCTATATTTCATGATTAACAATCCTACCAGATATAGACAAAGTCCGTCATATGGTTTCAGAGTAATTGCGTTTACAAAGCGTCACGGATTGACAGAGACCATTACTATGTCCATCCGTCCAATTGATATTAAAACCAAGATCCCCCTACATAGGGTAAGCGAAATCTTCGCCGATTTTAGCTAACTTTATCAGATCATGTTGGGGTTTCTTGTTTCCAAACATTGCCAAGCTGCCTACATGTGTATTAGGCTTATCAATATTATGACTATAACTAGATTCCAGCAATGCGTCGTGTGTATTGAATTAGATATCTACGTTTAATGTATATTATTGTGTGGCATTTTTCAAAATATGAGTCACTCAGCTCCGTCCCGTTATAAAAAAAAAACATCTTGTTGAACGGGTTTGTAGCAAGAGTAACACGACCGATGCCGCATGTGGAGCAGCAACGGCTTACATCTCCGGAGCACCTGAGCACATTCGTTCAACCCCGGTTTTTAGTAGTGTTCGTGTAGCACGATTTGTAGTTGTCGGTATACTGTTTTGTAGGGCGTCGCTTGTGTTGTCTGTCGATTTACGAATACATGTTGTATTTTGAGACGCACGTGTTTACAGTGCACATGTGTTCGGCTTAGATCAGATTATTTTTATATATTTTATTATCATTATTAGCTTACCCATAATTTCTTCACTTTTTCCTTCTCCCATGATGTTCGTTGCAAAACACCTATATCTTCCGGAATCACTGAGTTGCCAATTATTAATAATCAAATCATGACATTCAAGTGTCGCTCCTGTGTATTTTGAATTGTTCATAACGAGATCAATGTCATTATATGTCCATCTAACTGACGTTACCATCATTGACGTCACAACTGTACATGGTATAACTGCTGTTTTTCCTTTTGTAAACCCCAATGTATTAGTCGGAATACTAACATCTGGACCTGAAACAATTGTCATATACAATTTATACTTTTATACCTTATTTTGTCATTTGAGTCTTTTAGATACTGACTAAAACATGTGCTATATTGATATATTTTTATTATTTATTTATTTTTTATTTTTGATAGTTAACGCCACTTTCAGCAATATTTCAGCTATATCATGACGACCAGTTTTAGCCGGAGTACACGGAGAGAACAACCGACCATGGGCAAGCAACTGGTAAATTTTATCACTCACGGCAGCGACTATATTGATATATATTACCAATTTAGCTTGTTAAAGTCTGATGGACCAATATATTTGTATCGAGTTTACCTCGGGTTTTATAGTAAGGTCCGTGTTGCTCATCGCTTTAGTTGTCTGTGTTGTGATATTATGTATCTTTACGTTCTGAGTTCCGTGTTGTGATGTCAGTTACGATTTCCGCATAAAAACGATGTCAGGTTCGTCTTTACCTCCAGTTGTTTGTAGGAGGGTTCATGTCTTATTTACGTTATTTGTGTTTGCTTGAGCACAGTGGTGTCCAACACATGTTGTGTTTGTGTTTTGTTTTTCTTCGTATTGTGTACCCTATGTTGCCAGTTTCTCTAGATTGTCAATTTGTGAATGCCCCTTCGGTATTCTCTAACGTTTATTTACTAATGCTTCCGGTAATCCATAAATTATTGTCAATATTACATACTTTTATATTACATATGTGTATTGTCAAATAATATACAATTTATTTGTACGAACTTTGGAAACAGGTAGAAAAGCGAGTGCAAATTAATTTTATATTTACCGACAATGTACGTATATAAATTGTATTTATCCTGTGTAAAAACCAACACAACTGCCAAAGTTTTCAATGGTATCCTCTGTAAAGTTCGCGCTTATACAGTTACCGTTTCTTACCGTCGCGCCACATGGATCAGGTACCAGAAAAGCTTTATTAGGTCTATGACTAAATAACACTGAAGTTTATTTGAATCCTTTAAAAGTACTAAATAAAAAGGATAAAAAGATTTAATATCATTAATCAGTGCTAAGATCTGTTAGCTTAAGCATAATCATAAGCTATAAAGATTCTACGCAGAACGTCATCGGTATATTGGAGTTCCTTATCAAAAACGTATTTGTTTGAGTTCGCAGGGCAAAAGTTTTGGAAACAAACTGTGTTCTTCCCCTTACCGATCGTTTCTTCTACTCCCATGAGTCACATTGTATACAAGCACCAATCAAAGACAACAAAATAACAGAAGCTAAAGCCTCTAATCTCATTCAATACAGCTTTATTGTTGTTAAATAGTTGTATTGTCATACAATAGTGCACTCATTAAATAGCTTTATTGTATTTGGATATATTTTCGTAACATTTGTTCCTTTCGAGTCATTTGTTGGTTGTTGTATCATTTTTTAGATTTTACATCATTCAATTGCTTTAGTGTCATGCTGACTTTAGTATTATTTAATATATTATTTAATATCTTTTGTATATTAAATAGGGTTTGATATTATTAAGTAGCTTTCAATCACGATCATTTATTAGCTGTAATATCGTTGACTTTTGTATATTATATGACTTCAATACCATTATTAATACAGCATCATATGATAAAGTTTGTCAGTGACTTGTGGCAGGCCGGTGTTTTTCCCGGGTACTCTGGTTTCCTCCACCAATAAAACTGACCGTCACGATATAACTGAAATTTTGTTGAAACAGTGGTGTTAAACACCATAACTCAAAACTCCTAATTCTGTAACTGAAAATAGAAAAATAATACGTACCTGAACAGTATGAATCATTTACCGGCAACAGTTTAGCTTTACAGGTAGAAGTATCTGGAGAAAATAATATTTATTATTTAATAATTCTCAAATCCAACGCTCAGATTGTATCAAAAGGGGGACAACTACAACTACAATTGCGAGAAAAGAATGCCGAAGTAGTATATCTTCTAATATGCAACTACTATGATACGTTATAGAATTGAACGGACACATAAACGAAGCTAGGTTCTCTAGAATGAAGGGAAAAGCCATACCAGTATTATACATAATCATTTACATCAATTTATTTTCTGTAGCAAGCCAACACAATGTGGACGAAAATTCTTTCTCTTGGTGCACCGAATACTAGTTTACTCCCGTCACTTTTTATTGAAGTGCCTGTACCAAGGTATAAAAGTGAGCAGTCATGTATTTATGTGTTAGGAGTATCGATTTTAACTCTTTCTACGATTTCTCTATTGAAATTTGGAACTGCTCCGACAGCGTGGTATTTTTTGTTTGTCCATTTTATTTCTATTATTTGTAACTTAAGGTCTTAAACGCTGTGCAAGCAGTTATAACTGAGAGTAGACATTTTTTTCTCAGATGTTGAAAGCACTTGCAGGACCGCATCATTTCCCTAAGTGGTAGGTGTGGGTGTAAGACATAATAGTGTCCTATGTTAAAGTATACCACCGGACAATATTTTATA
>MJUT01055631.1:62093-72466 GCA_002080005.1 Gigantidas platifrons | reverse complement strand
GACTTTAGTATTATTTAATATATTATTTAATATCTTTTGTATATTAAATAGGGTTTGATATTATTAAGTAGCTTTCAATCACGATCATTTATTAGCTGTAATATCGTTGACTTTTGTATATTATATGACTTCAATACCATTATTAATACAGCATCATATGATAAAGTTTGTCAGTGACTTGTGGCAGGCCGGTGTTTTTCCCGGGTACTCTGGTTTCCTCCACCAATAAAACTGACCGTCACGATATAACTGAAATTTTGTTGAAACAGTGGTGTTAAACACCATAACTCAAAACTCCTAATTCTGTAACTGAAAATAGAAAAATAATACGTACCTGAACAGTATGAATCATTTACCGGCAACAGTTTAGCTTTACAGGTAGAAGTATCTGGAGAAAATAATATTTATTATTTAATAATTCTCAAATCCAACGCTCGGATTGTATCAAAAGGGGAACAACTACAATTGCGAGAAAAGAATGCCGAAGTAGTATATCTTCTAATATGCAACTACTATGATACGTTATAGAATTGAACGGACACATAAACGAAGCTAGGTTCTCTAGAATGAAGGGAAAACCATACCAGTATTATACATAATCATTTACATCAATTTATTTTCTGTAGCAAGCCAACGCAATGTGGACGAAAATTCTTTCTCTTGGTGCACCGAAAACTAGTTTACCCCCGTCACTTTTTATTGAAGTGCCTGTACCAAGGTATAAAAGTGAGCAGTCATGTATTTATGTGTTAGTAGTATCGATTTTAACTCTTTCTACGATTTCTCTATTGAAATTTGGAACTGCTCCGACAGCGTGATATTTTTTGTTTGTCCATTTTATTTCTATTATTTGTAACTTAAGGTCTTAAACGCTGCGCAAGCAGTTATAACTGAGAGTAGACATTTTTTTCCAAGATGTTGAAAGCACTTGCAGGACCGCATCATTTCTCTAAGTGGTAGGTGTGGGTGTAAGACATAATAGTGTCCTATGTTAAAGTATACCACCGGACAATATTTTATATAGAGATTGCGATATGAAATAGTGTCCGGTGCTATGAAATTGTGGTTAGGGTTAGGGTTATAGTTAGGGTTGTAAAGATGTTTGCTGGACACTCTAACATAAGAAAAAGTGTCCGGTGGACACTTTGAACTAGAGGAAACAATTAAATGCTACACGGGCACATAAAACTAATTTATAATTTACACTGCCACTTAATATTGAAGCGCCTGTACCAAGCCAGGTCATGCATGTTAGTGGTATCGGGTCTACGATTTTCATATTAGATGTTCTGACGATTTGGTATGTTTTAACTTCTCCAGCCAGTGCTATAATGAAGAATTCGTGAGTAGGACGCACTTGTATATATTCGCTCTATGCCTTTATGTTTGTTTATCCCAATCGATTTTATTACTCAAACATCTATAGACTTCAGCTCATGCATACGTTCGTCCGTACATTTTTTGTATGTCTTAAATGTTTGAATCAAAATTCATTGATGTGGTTACAGTATAGGGAGTTATTATGGTGGTGAAAACGTTCGCGATTTGGAATTTAAAAAAATGTATTGAAATAGTTCTCGTTTGTTTTGTATGTCATTTTGATTTTACAATGCAAAGGGTGTTAAACCACATCGGCAGTGTGATGGTTGTCACATCGAGTGCGGTAGATCTCAGGTTCGAGTCCTGGTTGGGCCAAACTCAAAGACTTTACAATTTGTTGTTTTTCCGATAAGCTAGAAGCACAAATGATAACCAGTACATACTATTTCGTTCGGAATCAGAATAATGTGTCAGTGTAGAGCGACATGTCTATCCGTGGATTGGAGTTTCGGTGACCTAACACTATAAAAATCCAACTCATCCTGCTGGTCTAGTGTACACCGAACATCACCATCTCATCAAAACCTTAGTCTCGCCATGATATGGCTCCAACATTAGTCGTGTGACTTTAAACAATAATCACAAATTAGTTATTATATGGGATTACATTTAGGCATGAATGAATCTAAACATTAGAATACTGACTAATTCAACATTAACCCCTGATATTGTATTTACCATAGGTTTCTGCTATGATTTCTAGATAATTAACATATCGATCTGAGGTGGGTAGATCATCGTCAGCTGAAAAAAATAAATAAACACATGTATTGAAACGTTTTAGCTTATCATTCTTAAATCAATAAGTGAAGGCAATTCGAAAGAGGGAGGTTAGGGTTTATAAAACTAGTATTACCCGCCACTTTTTATTGAAGTGCCTGTACCAAGCTAGAAAAATGAGTGGTGATGTATTTGTCTTAGATGTATCGGTTTTTGGCTCTTTCTATGATTTTTCTATTTTATTTTGGAGCTGTTCCGACAGTGTGGTATTTGTTGTTTTCATTGTATCAATCAGCTGAGGCAATACGAGTAATAACAAAATTACGGAACACCGAGCAATCTTCCAAAGGGAAAGGCAAAACTCATAAATCAACAAACAGACCAAATCAGTCAACAACCGGAAAACTGGGATAACTGCAATGGCCCTGACTTGGTACAGCCATCTCTAAAGAAATGGTGGGTTGAATCAGATGATAATGGGATAATATATCAAATGGGATAGGTTAGGCCTATAAAACTAGTTTAACTCTGCCACTTTTCATGAAGTGCATGTACCAAACCAGGAAAATAATCAGTCCTGTATTTGTGTTAGGGGTATCGATTCTGACTCTCCACGATTTTTCTAATGGATTTTGGAATTGTTCCGACAGTGTGGTATTTTTATGTTTTTCTTTTTCCATTATTTCTGCTGTCAGTTACTATGGCAAATATATATTTCTGCAATTAACAGATACAAACCTGTAACTGATCCAACTACTTCAACCGCATCTATTTCAATCCATTGCTTTGCAGCAGTCTGATCAACTTCTATTTTCAACTCATTACACGGAAATGAAAGTTTCTGAAACAAATGAATACATAAAAATGTAGATATTACATTTAGTACGCACGACTGATTTCTGTTATAAACTTTATCAGGTACCCTCAAATCCAAAATATAAAGTGTATATAAAAAGAGACGACCTGTAACGTCTTAAACTAATTAATATTGACTGCTTACTGGAGGAAAACCCATAGACATTGTATTTAATGTCAATTTTTTTGTTCTGTCAGAGGAAACTTGCAGCAAATGTGGGTTAGTGTTGGGGTCATAGTGTTTAACGCCCCTTTCAACAATAATTGAGTTATATCGTGGCGGAAGAAACCGGAGTACTATTCTATAGAGTACACCTCGCCTCACAACGTTAATGCTGGTAGACACTTTATTGCATATGTAGTTGTTAATCCAGCTACCACACGATCACGACGGCACCTTAGGTAGCCATTATGTAAATAATGTTGATCTAGTCCCATGCGCACATCGTCAACCTTCTTATCAAATGGACCATGCTCTAGCATTGATGTGGCTGAAAATTGATCATTTTGGCGTTAAGCAACACCCACTAAATCAGTAGTCTTAATTAAATCCTGAATAATTGGAAATCTAACCAGAAGTCCAAATGTCCAAATATACAGCTAAATCAAGATGAATGTAAGGTCTGTGAATGAAAAAAAAAAATAAGTTGTACACTAACTTCCAAATAAACCCTATATGACCTTAATGACCCTGTGCTGCACAATACCTGGAGTCTCTAATAAAAATAGTGTATTCATTTGACATGTAATACGATATAGCAATAATAGATCAGTCAGCTCTTACTTATAAATGCTGCGTACAATAATAGTTTTTATTTGGTTTGATAACATTTAGATTTCAACAGGATAGCCAAAATCGACCTCGGTCACCTATGCCCTAGGAAGGGGAATCTTCGTTTTATTTTCAAATACATCATTTTAGCGAATTTCACATAGATACATGTAAGATATGTCAGTATCGAAACACTGAATATTGGGTAATATCGCGTTTCTGGAATTTTGGCAAAAAGATTGTCAGATACAATGTAGAACAAGATCATATCACATACCTTGAATTGTGGTGAAAATATCCTGCTATGATTGATGTCTGACACTGTAGCCGTTTCCCATACGATATTCCAGCCTGTAGTCACGGACTTTGCGGATATTTTCTTCACACCTCCAGCGTGATATGTTTCATAAATATTTATTTTTTCAATATAAATCTTGTGTTCGAAGGCAACCTAAATATGAAATAATAATAAAAAAGTACATTTGATGAAATGCCAATTGTCCGGTAACAAATACCTGCATGACAGCATCATTTCCCTGAGAAGGGATGGTTGGCCCCATATTAACCGTCTAAAACCGCCATTTTATATTGGTGTTTATTCCAAGCCAGGAAAGGTTGTTTGATAGTGTTTAACGCAACTTTAAACAATATTTCAGTTATATCGTGGCGGAGGAAATCGGAAAACCACCGACCTGTCGCAAGCCAGGAAAATGAGCAGTCATGTATTTATGTGCTAAAGATAAAGATTTGCATGTTTCTACGATTTTTCTATTGGATTTTGGAACGGTTCCGACATTGGTGTGTGTGTGTGTGTGTGCGTGTGCGTGTGCATGTTCTATTTCTTGAATTTCTTGAATAGTAATGAAATACAGATGCATGTTCTAATTGATAACCATTTAACGTAATCTGCGCGGTCGTATGTGATGTTTTAGCTTGAGGACGAATAGTGGGGACTTCTATATCTTGTTGTAGGAAAATACATGATTAAGGTTGACCAAAACGTTATTCATGTAGTCACGTTAGAACGAAATTGGTGAGAAAGTTCATAATACAGAGAAACTTATCCAAGCCAAATCCTGAATAAACCAGAATCCTGTATAAATAGAACTTTAAATAATAATACTAATAATAATAATAAATAATAAATTCTTTATTTGTAGAGAGTTGCACAGTTAGTTAATAACTAATCTTCCCTGAGGCCCTCGTTGACATATTTCAACATACATTGTAAAATACACTATACAAAAGTTACACACAAGAAGCAATACATTGTAATAAGTATACACAAACAGATTTAGTAAATATGGTAATTTAAGGTACATCATCATTTAAAATGAGACTTTTCACTTTTATTTTAACTGCATTGTGAGCGGAAGGTTGCCATATCAAAAACGGAAGTTCATTCCATAGCTTTGGTCCAGAGTATGTAAAAGTTTTCTTAGAAAGTTCAGTATTTGCCTTTGGGATTTGTAATTTTTCACTTACAACATTTCGGAGAGAGTAAGAATTTTTATCAGACAAGTACTGGATTTTATTTTTTAAATGTACAGGTGCTTCATTCTTTAGACATTTTGAAACAAGAAGATATTTATGGTATTTGATTCTTTGTTCAAAACTCATCCATACAAGTTGTTTAAATAGAGGATCAGATGGTGCTATGGTATCTTGATCTAATATCAATATTGCTTATCAAATAGAGCTCTAATGTATGAATAATGGTTAATTTAACCGGTATAAACCGAATATATCCAAAACACCTAAGTTGATCCCAAGGAGATCAGATTTAGACAGGTTTCACTGTGCAATATTACCACATATCGGCTTTATTTAGTCTACGTTTCTAGTAGAAAACAGGGCAAATGTCATACTACTGCAAACAACCTTGTTTAGTAAGAGTTATCGTTCGTTGTCCATATCCTATGGAGTAAAATGCAAACCTTCAATTTGATGCATAATATTTTCAGGATAACACTCGCATTTATCATCTATCGTATTCCCAAATACCATGACATATGGAACAATTGTCTTCTAATCGAATATATTCCTGTTTGTGTTTTGAAATTTATCTTTCATGAAAATATGTAGTGTGCCAATAACCAGCAAGTATTGAGGAATAGAATATTCTCACAAAGGTTTTTAAGAAAGGTTTTTTAATAAACCGCGCAAAAAGCTATGCAGTAAAAATAGTATTCGATATATTACATATAACAGTGATTTGTATTGGTGCATGTTCATATGTGCTTATGTACTACATGATATCATTTATGATGCAAACACGAACAGTAATTCGACGAACTATGGGTAAAATGCTCCTTCGGTCACACACCTCTTTCCTGCTTGTCTTTTATTTGTAGCATCCGTACTGATTATCATATTTTTTCACCTATATCATGGCAAGAATACGTTACATTTTGGTGAGATGATAAAGAAGTCCGCTTTGTCCTAAATCAAACGCTAAGATGGACTTTCCTTGTGCTCGCTAACTGAACCAACAGTCACTCCGCCTAGACACATTATTCTGATTTACAAACAGTGTTTGTTCTTACTCCTTATTGCTGGCATACTTCCTGGTGAAGCCACAATAACCAATAGTATCGTCTTTGATTTGACTCGACTGTGGTTCGAAACCACATTCTACCGCATTCGAGGAGTGTACGCTGACCATTACACCACTGATTGATTCGCTGTTGAAGGTCGTCTTACAATTTGTCAATATCGTTATATATCTTAAATATGATTATAATGTCGTCGTGGTTGTGACTGTATGTTAGATGAATTTACAACTACCTATGCAATCAGTGCATATCACCACTAACATTGTGAATTCAAATCCCGCCCATCGATACAACATTATGTGATAAAGTTTGTCAGTGACTTGCGGCAGTTCGGTAGGTTCGGATGCTTCGGTTTCCTCCACCAATAAAACTGATGGCCTCGAGATAACTGAAAAAGTGGCGTTAAACACCATAGCCCTAACATTCTAATATGAATGTAAAGTTACCCGACATCACGTACATCGAATGTTGTTAGATGTTGCATGACCAAAAACAAAAATAAAAATCTACAATTTTAATTCATCCATGTTTATCATTGTTAAGTTTACAGACACATTTGATAATCGTAAAATATACGTGTGAATGCTTCTGCATGTGTACAAATGCATTTGAAATAAGATAAAAAACAAAAAACTATTATCAAATGGTGAGAACAATTCAATACAAAATGGTGTGGTTACGCCAGTTTTATGGGCCAACACTTCCCTTCATGTGGTCATGCACGTGTTTTGCACATGCGAGTAAGCTGCCAATCCTCACATACAACCGAGCGAACCGTGTGATTATAAAACAAAACGCTGTAATCTTTAACATCAAATAATATATGTGATCTTCGTGAAACAGAAGCTGTATTTTATATAATATTGGTTATATAAAAGAGAGCTGATGTCTTCAGCCAATATCTAAATATTAGATAGTATTCAAGTCCATCGAGAGACATAATTGTGAAACAATAGTCAACTTTGAACCAAAGTATAATTGCCAATACAATTTTTCATCGGAAGACTGAACAAAAACACTAAATATGGTAGTACCTTTATGTATTCCACATCGCAACAATCTGGTGCCCATGTCCCTATTATATCGCCATAGCTTGGATACACGTTAGGTGGTCCTATAATTTCAGGGGCAAGCCAGCTAATAATAAAAATGAAAATATTCAGTTTTATTTCAATTATTGAATCATAGAAACACTGAAATTACAAAATTAACGTTTTATGCATGTATCTAATTAAATCACAAACATTCTGACTTTATTGTAGCAACCTTACAAACGTTTGGGTAATCAGAATCCGTGAATCGAATGAGAGACAATACAATGGCCGACAAAACCTCAAAACATCCTATAGAAAACCAAAAAAATCGAGCCCCACTGAAACCCGGGTGAACACCGGATACTTCGGAAGGGTAAGCAGCTCTTGGGCCACAAGTGGCACCCGTTGTGTTCCATAACTGAGGAAAGAACCGGACTATCTTTGCTACCATTATGTTAAGTAGTAATGACACATCTGTTTAATTGTTTTAAGTAACGATAACTCATAAATACCCTATTGATACACCCAGCTTGCTTAGCGGAGAAACAACAAATACCAATGTTCTTTGGATTGTCACGACTGGTGTTCGAACTCACGATCTAACACTATCGAAGCGAACACGCGTTAATCATTACACCATAGATACCGTTAGCTTGTAAATTTCCAGGTTTACTGAATATGAAAAGAGACTCTTAGGACATGTAACGTACTAATAATAATTGCAAGTCTGCGCACCGATTTGCTTCCGCGTCCGTTTCTAATGTAAACGTCGTCTACTACAGTAATCTTGCACCTACCAGATATTGTAGTCGTCACTGTACATATCGCCCCAGCTCTCCATACATGTATCTGTTACGGGAAGTGCTGCGCAGACTTATAAAACATGTCAAAATAACAAAAAACGTAGGGTATGTTCGTTTTTCCGTTCGTTTTATTAGTTATTGTTCTTGTTATTTTAATTGTTTTACATTGTTGAAAAGATGAATGATTTATCGTTCATTTGATACCAAATTTACGTAGAGTCGCCCTCTGAATCGTTAGGTTTACGGCTCTGTATATCTAGAATATCGAATATTTACACACTTCCACGTACATTGGATATCCTCCCTTTTTCTAAACATCTACAGTTTTGAGTGCTGACCGGTTATCTGGTCGGATCAATTCAGGCCAGTATTGGAAATTCAATGGCTTTCTTTGAATAGGATTTTTACAGGCATTGATATATTTGATAAAAACGTAGATATCAAATTTAGAGCACACGACGCGTCTCGCGAATAACCTTCATCAGGTACGCTCTTAGTTCAAAGGTTGGAATGCCAAATAATTTTAAAAGCTTTGAAAGCAAGTAAACCAAAGGACCTATACAGGATCGCCAAAATCTGGCTAAAGTCACCTTTAACTCCATCTTATAACCAAAACATAATATGATATAGTATGATATGAATAATGAATATAAATCCATACGAACCGACCACATAAAATAGATCTAGTGAAACAATTTACCGCTACAAATATCATATAAATCATTATATCACTGTTGAAATAAAAATATAGACTATTACATGACATTCTTCATATCGCATACCCTTCATCAGCCCTAGGTCATGATATCAACCCGAGAGCCGATAAGCTCAAGGGATGATATATAAACGAGGGATTCTATTTTAGCGTCATAAAATAGCGGATTCGCTGTTAGCTGTTTTCTTGTGTTGATGTAAAACCACTAATTAATTTTTTTTAAAGTTTTTCTACTAAATTTGTGTTTTTTTCGAGATTACCTGACCATTTGATCATACGTTTAACCTTTCAAACACCCTATATTTACTGAAACGTATATGATTCCTCTATGTTCTGTCAAAATACCATGGATTGTTTAAAATCGTACAGTAAAAGAACGAGGGGAACTCATAGAATTGTACAACTGGTGCGTTTTAAGCGCTTTAGTGACTTCAATTAAGTCCCATGTCGTTATTTCCGGAAACAAAAACATTAACTGTGTTGGATGGCCCAATGTTAAATTCCGGAAGACATGTCAACAAATATTTATAATGCCGAACTTTGGATAATAAACACGAACCATAATTTTCTGATTATTTTGTAATATGTGTCTACCGCATGAAATAATTGATTTATAAACAACGTTTTTACTGAAAATTCACCGATTTCTTGTGGACACCTGGAGGTGACTCATATTATAGACATTAGTAAATTATATTAATTAATGATATCATTGTTTTTTAAATACTGACAAAGCAACTTACTCTGCAATATCAGTATCCTCGGAAGAGACCTCGGTAACATTAGACACCCACATCCTAACTAGAAAAGGAAGAATCAGACTAATGCAATAGTGTTAAACTAATATACTACAAGTATGTATACATGTATGGACAAAACAACTTACCCTTTTGTTCTTCATTATACTTAGAAGAGAAACCAGTAAGATTAGAGACTCACATCCTAACTCGAAAAAGGAAGAATAACACTCATGAAATAAGGTTAAAGTAATATACTACATGTATGTATACCTGTATGGACGAGACATGCTTGAAGATACCACAGGGGTAATCAGAAGAGTTTGAAGATACCAAAGGGGTAATCAGAAGAGTTTGAAGATACCAAATGGGTAATCAGGAGAGTTTGAAGATACCAAAGAGGTAATCAGAAGAGTTTGAAGATACCAAAGGTGTAATCAGGAGAGTTTGAAGATACCAAAGGGGTAATCAGAAGAATTTGAAGATACCAAACGGGTAATCAGAAGAGCTTGAAGATACCACAGGGTAATCAGAAGATTTGAAGATACCAAAGGGGTAGTCAGAAGAGTTTGAAGATACCAAAGGGGTAATCAGAAGAGTTTGAAAATATCACAGGGGTAATCAGAAGAGTTTGAAGATACCAAAGGGGTAATCAGAAGAGTTTGAAGATATCAAAGGGGTATTCAGAAGAGTTTGAAGATACCACAGGGGTAATCAGAATAGTTTGAAGATACCAAAGGGGTAATCAGAAGAGTTTGAAGATACCACAGGGGTAATCAGAATCAGTAAATCGAAGAAGGAC
>MJUT01055631.1:27720-61648 GCA_002080005.1 Gigantidas platifrons | reverse complement strand
CACAGGGGTAATCAGAAGAGTTTGAAGATACCAAAGGGGTAATCAGAAGAGTTTGAAGATACCACAGGGGTAACCAGAATCAGTAAATCGAAGAAGGACAGACAACACAATGGCCAAAAGAAAAAGTACAAAAGGACAAGCAACGATCTACAAAACATACATATAAAACTAAAAATCGAGTAATACGAACCCCTTTAAACTCACTTACCCTGTTTCTTTATTAAACTCAGAAGAGAATTCAGTAACATTATAGACTCACATCCTAACTAAAACAAATATACCTGTATGGACACAACAACTTACCCTTCTTCTTCATTATACTCAGAAGAGACACCAATAACATTAAAGACTCACATTCTAGAGTTTGAAGATACCAAAGAGGTAATCAAAAGAGTTTGAAGATACTAAAGAGGTAACCAGAAGAGTTTGAAGATACTAAAGAGGTAATCAGAAGAGTTTGAAGATACTAAAGAGGTAATCAGAAGAGTTTGAAGATACCAAAGGGATAATCAGAAGAGTTTGAAGATACCAAAGGGGTAATCAGAAGAGCTTGAAGACACTAAAGAGGTAATCAGAAGAGTTTGAAGATATCAAAGGGGTAATCAGAAGAGTTTGAAGATACCAAAGGGGTAATTAGAAGAGTTTGAAGATACCAAAGGGGTAATCAGAAGAGTTTGAAGATACTAAAGAGGTAATCAGAAGAGTTTGAAGATACCAAAGAGGTAATCTGAAGAGTTTGAAGATACCAAAGGGATAATCAGAAGAGTTTGAAGATACTAAAAAGGTAATCAGAAGAGTTTGAAGATACCAAAGAGGTAATCTGAAGAGTTTGAAGATACCAAAGGGGTAATCTGAAGAGTTTGAAGATACCAAAGGGGTAATCTGAAGAGTTTGAAGATACCAAAGAGGTAATCTGAAGAGTTTGAAGATAACAAAGAGGTAATCTGAAGAGTTTGAAGATACCAAGGGGGTAATCAGAATCCGTACATCGAAGAAGTACAGACATCGCAAATGCTAAAAGAAAAAGGACAAAAAACTAACAACGATCTACAAAACATACAAATAAAACTAAAAATCGAGTAGCATGAACCCCACTAAAAACCACTTACCCGGGTTCGTCACTAAACTCAGAAGAGACACCAGTAACCTTGGAGACCCACATCCTAACTAGAAAATGAAATAAGGTTAAAGTAATATGCTACCTGTTTGCATATATGTATTCCATTTACATAAGTGGTCCATCGTATGGTAGTTGGATATACAACTACCTGTACAATCATTGACTATCACCACTAATGTTGTGAGTTTGAACCCCATTTATAGCGAGGAGTATCCGATACAAAATTATATGCTAAAGTTTGTCAGTGACTTGCGAGAGGCCGGTGGTTTTCTCTGGGTTCACAGGTTTCATCCACCAATAAAACGGACGGCCACGATATAGTTGAAAGTGGCGCTAATCACCATAAACCAAACCAAGCCAATCAATGTATATGATATATGCGTTCTTTGATGTGGGAGAATAGTTTGAAGAAGATACCAAAGGGGTAATCAGTATCAGTGTATCGAGGAAGCAGACAATGTAATGTCCAAAATAAACTAGAGGCTCTCAGGAGCCTGTATAGCTCACCTGTATATAATAACAACATCAGTCAATAAAACTTGATAACTTCTGTCAACAAATAACAAATGTAGCCCTCGTCATTGCAAACCCCTTCTCCAAAAACATTTAGGCAGGGGTCCCCCCTTTAATTTAAGTTATCAACATTGCTGTAAAAAAAACATAAATGTCAATAATTTTCAAAATTTAGCCTATGGTACTTCACATCTTGTAAGAGTTGCTTCCCTTTGATTATTCGAGTAACCAAAAGCAGTGAAGTCAACAAAAAATGCATTTCAAGAGGAATAACTCTTCACACCGTTGTCGGACATTTTCAACTGTGAACTTTTTTTGTAGATCTTGACATGATGAACATCTTTGCAGTTTAAACTTAACATCTATCTCTTATAGTTTTTGAAGTAAAGGACGAAAAGTATTAAAATTTTGAAAATTTGATGAAAAAAGGGCAATAACTCCAAAATGGGTAAAGACATTTACTTAAAAATTGCAGGGTATGTAGATCTTGACATGATGCACATTTTCGTAATTTAAACTTAACATATATCTCTTATAGTTTTTGAAATATAAGACGAAAAGTATTATAATTTTAATAATTTGGTGAATAAAGGGCAATAAATCCAAAATGAGTAATCAGATTTCCTTCAAAATTACAGGGTATGTAAATCTTGACATGATGAACATTTTTTCAGTAAAGCTTAACATTTATCTCTTATAGTTTTTGAAATAAAGGACGAAAAGTATTAAAATTTTGAAAATTTGATGAAAAAAGGGAAATAATTCCAACATGGATTAAAATTTTGAAAATTTTATGAAAAAAGGGAAATCATTCCAACATGGGTAATGGAATTTACTTAAAGATTGCATGGTAGGTAGATCTTGACATACTGCACATTTTTGCAATTTAAACTTAATCGTTATCTCTTATACATGTAGTTGTTGAAATATAAGACGAAAAGTATTAAAATTTAAAAAAAAATTGATGAAAAAGGGCAATATTTCCAATATGGGTAATGGAATTTACTTAAAGATTGCAGGGGAGGTAGATCTTGACATACTGTACATTTTTGCAATTTAAACTTAACCTCTATCTCTTATACATGTAGTTGAAATATAAGACGAAAAGTATTAACATTTTAAAAATTCGATGAAAAAAGGGCAATAGCTCCAAGATGAGTAATCAGATTTACTTCAAAATTGCAGGGTAGGCAGATCTTGCTGTGCTGATCTTTTTGACCCCATGTCAGATTTTTGATATTATTAACGGTTTTTGAGTTATTACCCAAAAACCTGCAATTTTACCATATGTTCTATTTTTAGTAACAGCGGCCATGTTGGTTGGTGCACGGCATCAACGGACACAATTTTGAAACTAGACATCCTAGTGATGATTCAGACCAAGTTTGGTTTCAATTGGTTTAGTAGTTTCAGAGGAGAAGATTTTTGAAAAAGTTTACGACCGATAACGGACGCCAAGTGATGGCAATAGCTCACATGACCCTTTGGGTCAGGTGAGCTAAAAAGGATAAACATCGATTGTGTTCCTGTGTCAGTACTCGTGTTGATATATTTTAAACGCACAAAGGTTTCAAAATACCTCCATAGAGAATGTTAGCATATAGTGATGCTAAAATTGTCTCTGTTGAATTTATAACTTAACTTCCTTATAAAGTTATTGATATTTTGATCTCGCTATATTTGTTTTGTAAGAAAAATCCAATAAACATTTTGCTCATTCACGATTTGATTCTAAAATTATATGTTTTTGTAGGAGTTACTTCCCTTACAACGGCAAAATGGTAATTTGTGTAGAGCTACATTTTTCTTACACCTTATAAATATTTGAACCTTGTAAAATATCAGAGGATACTTATATAGCAACAATAAAGTTGTTACAGCATTAACATTTTACACATATTATATGATAATATATTTCTATTTAATTGAACTGTGCCCATTCGCCGTGTTTATGAGACAATCTTTAAAAAGCAATATATGAATAACAGGAAAGTGAGCAGTCAAGTATTTTGATATTTGATTTCGGAATTGCTCCGACAGTTTCGTATTTTTTGTTTTTGTTTTTCATTTTATTACTCCAATCAGTAAATAAGAGTAATAACAAAATTACCGAACTCCAAACATTCTTCCAAAACTGGTTGCCATGATATAGCTGAAATATTGTTGAAAGTGGCGTTAAAACACCAAAAATCAAATCAAATCCAAAGGGAAATGCAAAACTCATAAGTATATAAACAGACAAAATCAGTCAACAACCGGAAAACTGTAATGACCTGCCTTGGTACAGGCATTTCCAAAAAATGGTGGGTTGAATGTTTTTTTTTTGCTTTCTTTGTAACCTATACATGCAAATGAACTAATATACAAATGTATCTGAAACGAGATTTTTTTCTAAATTATCCACTTCAGATATTCAATAAATATCTGTAACTGTTTTCCTGATTAGTTGTTTCTGTATATATGTATTATGCATGGTGTTTACCTTGGTAAGGAATGCCATCAAAACTAAATCCAAAGTGTGGTGAAACAGAACCATTAGCCATGTAGTAGATTCCAGCGTGAATCTTTGTCTGTTCCTCATCCATCAGAAGAAACTCGTAGTCATCTTTCCTGCAAAAACATCAGAGAGAATTTGTATTGATAATTAATTGGCGATTGCTGCAATCACTTTAATATTATTGTCAGTTATATATTTATTTGAGAAACCTTTTTTTTCAAATGTTAGTTTAGTTTAGTTTAAACATATTTCATTTGCATAAAAGTTCTAAATGGGATTGGACACAAGTTATAGCAACATTAGTGAAGTCCTTTCCCTTTTACAAAAATATAAACAAAAAATGGTTTCACATAATGGCGATAATAGCACAAATACATTTTACAACATGATCTATTTTGACGATAATAATAACGCAAGTATAAGGAAGAATAAGATGAAATAATATGTTCAATACAGTGGAATAAAGAATAAGAAGGGATTCAAAAAAACAACATTGACTGGAGTGAGTATGCTAGTACATTAGTTAAAACGCTGGGTGCTTTTAATAAAAGAATAAACAGCAGATAATGTTCTAGATATCATTGATGATTTTCTGAGTAAAATGTAAATATTTTTTGTGGAAAATTAAATATGCTGTTTATTTTTGTTTGTTTGTTTTATTTATATGTTTATTTGTTTGGTGTTTTTCTTCTTTTTTGTTTTTGTTTTTGTTTTTGTTTTTGTTTTTTGCTTTCTTTGTTTGTTTTGTTTGTTATCTTTTATTTGTTTGTTTTTGCTTTGATGTGCTTTTTCTGTCACTTTTCTGTTTTTTCTCTTTTAAACAACAACTTATCTTGTATTATTCAAACACTTGTTACAAAGTTACCACTTCAAATGTTCAAGGTCCTGTTCATGTTCGCCTTTTACATCCTATTCTACTGATACAGTGATATAACTAGCATTATATGAACATATACAAACTAAATAAATACATTTATATGCCACCAAGATTTGTCTGTATAATTAGAGGATTAAAATGTATGTTGTTGAAAATTGATCCCCTGCCATGAATAGTGTGTGGGTTAAGCCGCAGTAACTCAGCTTGGTTTTGTTGGGAGTAAAGAATAAACAAATATCCATTTTCATGTCATATATTAAATGACGAAATGTAACAAAACTAATACACTAAAATATTGTCACAAATATAGAGGGAGTGATAAAGAAGCATGTACATATCATATAACAAACATCAAACTGTTCATAAGTAATCACTGTCAAAGTATATCAGCTCCCTAAAGCAAAAAAGGTGTGGCATTTAAAACGACCACAGCCAACTGAGGTTTAGGGGCAGAATATTTACAATAAAACAGAAAGTTGGCAACTGCCAAACCCGGAGTTGATGGGACTGGAGTAAAATTGCCTGATGTAAGAATTATTTTAATTACGCACAGCTTTGATTAGTAGCTCGTCGGTGCATGCCCGGTCGGCCCAAAGCAAAGACTATACAATTGGCATTTCCTGCTTCTCCGCTAAGCACGCCGCAGCATTAAGGAGTAAGAGCAAGACTGGATGGCTCGGAATCCGAATAATGTGTCCACGTGAAGCAATGTGTCTATCCACGGACTGCTGTTCAAGTGAACTAGCGATATAAAAATCAAACTAAGCGGATTGATCTAGTGCAAAGCGGCCATCATGATCATCCCGTTGGCAATTAACTTGTTCTAGCTATAACATAGTTGGCGTTAAATAACAATCACTCATTCGCTGTTTTTAGCGTACCTACTGAACGTTATCCCAGAAACGTGCCGTGATATCTACGTTTTTATTGAGGATGTTCACTGCTGAAGTCTTAGATGAGGATATTTCACTTAATGTTAATACATTTCATTAGTTTGTTTGTAATACGTGTATTGAGAAATTAATATATAATTTATTTCTGATTGTTAATGTTGATGGTGCACTATACAATTATGTTTTTATTTTTACAATCTGACAGTTGATATATGGACTACTTTCTAACTGTTTCCTCCATCAATATAGATGTAAATAATTTCAAGTGGAGTGTAAACTCAGAAATGTGTAGAAATATTATCAGTTTTAACACTATCACTTCTCAAAGTACACCAAGCGGGTCAGATAAAACAGATACACTTGAAAATATTTCACGAATTACTTTGTCTCATTTAAATCATGAATTCACCATAAATAATCTTAAAACACTGAAATATGATTGTAAATATTGACAAAAAAATTAAATTATCAATCATCTTAACTAAACTCACTGCACACAAAACGACTACGACATTTGACATTAGTAATCCAGGTCCTGGCTTGAGACAGTCACAAAAAGGTGGCAGAGGCATATTGTAGCCGCTACAGAATGGTAAATGTTTCTCGTCCCTTACCAACTTTACATGCCTTTCAGTGTCAATCGAACTTTGTTGAATATGTATTGAATATGTATGCCGCGGGAAGAGTTTGAAGATACCAAAAGGGTAAGCAGAATCCGTATATCGAGGAAGAACAGACATCACAAAATAATGTACAAAACGTCATTCCCCTTTGTTTGTTGGTACGTTATTTGATGACTCAATTCCTTTTTCATTGGCTTTGTATATTATTATCATTCTGGAGCACTTGTGTTCACCCCACGTAAATCGAAATATGCGTCATGTGTATCATTGTAGATCTTATAATAAAAGATGTATCATTACATCATACATTTTTCCTTGTAACAACATACATAATTAACAGTATTACTTACTGTATGAACGCTTTGTATGAATATCCTGTTCCACGGATATCACCTGTTTTTTCGTCGGCCATGGCAGTTGGTTGACCGGATAGTATGGTCTCTAAATTAAATGCTATTGCATTCTGGGTGCCATACCTCATTAGGAAATGTGTACTCCCCGTTCTAAAATAGATGTTTAACTGAAATAAAAAAGAAACTAGAGTTTAATATTTCAATTGACGAAGGAAATAATTCATCAAATAAAGTACCTACAAAGAAATGGGAGTGACGTATTGAGCATCATTTAACGCGGCATACATACTCAATGCATATTCAACTACTAAAAAAGTATGAAAAGTTGGTAAGGGACGAAAAACATATATCATTTTGTAATGGCTACAGTGTGACGCCGCCAAATTGGTGCATTATCACCATTCCGGAGCACCTGAATTCATCTCCGGTCTTGGTGAGGTTCTTGTTACTCGATCTGTAGTTTTATGTGTATGCTTTGCAGTTGTGTTGTGTTCTATTTACAGATTTTGATTACCCTTTTGGTATCTTCACACTTTTCTTATAATAACGATGTCTATTTTTTTTTACTGTTTCCTCTAGTTTGTTTTTATGTAGTTAGTAAAGTTATAAAGATACCAAAGGGATGACCAGATTCCGTAAATCGAAGGACAGACAACACAATGGCAACAAGAAAGATGACAAAATGAAGAGGAATAGACAACGCAATGGCCAAAAGAAAAAGCATAAAAGGACAAACAACGATCTACAAAACATACACATAAAACTAAAGATCCAGTAACACGAGCCCTACCAAAAATAGGAGGTGAACTCAGGTGCTCCAGAAAGGTAGGCAGTTCTTGCTCCACTAGTGGTACCCTTGGTTCGAGAGCTTCCTCGTTAGTAACAACCTTCTATTAAGGAAATCCTGATAGGAACCACTAGCTCTGGAATATCGTATCAACTGAGAGAAATATACTCCATAAGGTTTATCTTCATCTGGCATAGGTAATCTAATTAGCTGATTTTCACCATCGCCTTGGCATACTTACTCCCAGAAACAATTGCAATTACATCACCTAAGCGCTCCCCTCATCTACATTGATCAGCAACACGAAAACAAGGGGTGAGTTGAGATGCTCAAGAAAGGTAAGTAGTCCCTGCTCCCCTAAACTGTATACTTACACGTCTAACACAGTTGGTATCCATCCTGTCTATAAAGTCATGTCGGTAGAGTTGATTCCCCTTATCACAATGAACACCAGCGTCATTCCACAACCCAAACACACTCACTCCTGACGAACTACCAACTTTTAACACGGTTTGTAGAGCACAGTCCGAACCTGAAATGGAACTAGAATGTGTTTGTTTCTTGTCATTGTATCTACATTTTTGCACAATTCTCTCTATACAGATACCAAATATTCCAGTTTTCCTAATAATGTATTGACTGAGTTTTGTTTGATTAACATCCTGTGGCTAATAAGATGAGAACAAATTCACGAAAACATAGATATTATACAGAAATGAAGCAGGAATAAGACAACTACGGCAACGACTTATCACCGGGTAACTAGAGTAACACGACGGGTGACACTAGTGGAGCAAGAACTGCTTACCCTTCCAGAGCACACGAGTCCATCCCCGGTCTTTAGTGGGGTTCGTGTTACTCAATCTTTAGTTTTATGTGTATGTTTTGTAGATCGTTGTTTGTTCTTTTATGCTTTTCCTTTTGGCAATGGATGTTCTTCTTCGATTTACAGATTCTGATTACCATTGGGTAAGTATGTACTCCTTTGTAGTGGATACTCTTTTTCCATCTCTACAGACTATGAGGCTAAAGTACAAGGAAAGTGTTACTCTCTTAACACGTGACCTACAGTGGTCTACAATCAGCTGAATTACATACTGACAAACTGAAATAGAGAGGGCACCCTCATCTGCCACATGGAGACGTGCTGGATAGGTATGTGAGATAATCCCTATAAACATTCACCTATGTTCAGTCCTCTTTGTAAAGGCATAGTCAATTATAGTCGGATATATACAATCAGCAGCATTACATACTGACAAACTGAATTAGAGAAGGCACCCTCATCTGCTACATGGAGAATGTCAGATAAGTGATAAAAACATTCACCTATGCTCAGCAGTTTTAAAAGAATAGTCAATTACACTCATATATATTTATCTAAACATCAAGAATTATCATTGCACTTGTATAAATTGGTACTATCGTTCCCGCAAACAAGCAATCTTTCCATATCACTATCTTATTTCTTTCCGATAAAAAAGACGGTGGGATAACCATTGTACATTACATCACGAGAAAATACTAACCTTATGGACACTGAGGAATAGTGTTTTACACACATTACACGCAAATGTCATGACGATAAACAATTTATAATACTCCAATGCTACTCGTGGCCCATCATGTTCGCAGTTTGTAGTTATTTTACGACATAAAGGTTATGCAGTTTAAAATATTCATGTGAAAAGTATAAATCAACAGAAAATATATTGCTGAACTATATTAATACATTATCTCCATATAGTAGTAGCGTAGATGATGACTGAAAAGATGCATATATTCGGAGTTTAATGTACCGAAATAACATATGGATAAAACTATGCTCATTCGATAGAAAAATGTCTATATTTTCAAATTAAGCGGGTCGTAAATAAATCGTAAGACAACTTTTCTTGGAAATTTTGGTTTTCCGAAGGTACCCAACTGATACATAGTTGACCAGGTGAAAATAAAATTTCAAATCTATAACACGTGATCGTTTATGGATAAAAAAAAAAGATATATTACACAATTAAACAGACATTTAATTGTATCTATAGATGAAAAAGAACAGTTAATTCTCGTCTGATTTAATATAACTAGCCTCTCAAAATACCCTTATTTTGGTGGAAAATAAGACAAGTTTCCTCTTTTAGCAAATTTATTTTGTGTTTTCCGTACATTTTTAGTATTGATAAAGTAACGTTACATTAGTCCGAAAATTTATGCCAAATTTCATATCATAGATACTTACAGTTAGGCAGAAAAATGCAATCGTTTCCTCTCTCATTTAATGCCTTATATACGCGGAAATTTGATACGCCGTTTCCGATTCTATAAATATAGTTCGACTGGACTTCGAGTCATTAAATAACACGTTGTCTTCTTTGAATGAAATGGCTTAATTTCTTGATTGATTTCATTGTTAAGTGTTCGGCTTTTCCACACTGTTTACCGAGGTTTTTAGACTTCATTTGGCGTTGTTTTTGTCGTTTGTTTGTCGATGATTAGTGTATTTTGTTGATTAGTAATTAGGTTATTGTAGTACCAGAATTTAATCGGACAGACACGTTCATATTCCGTATGATGGCATAGTTCGGTAGTCCTTTGAAACTTTCTCCTTCTAGTCCTGCAGAACCTGTGATTTGTATGCGAGATGTAGTCAAAGATAGTTTTGTAAGAGCGATAGAATTTAGAAGACATGAGGTGTATTCTCGTATTTTGCAGGAAATGTCCACACTGGACAATTTTATATCACTTAAAATTAAAGTTGTTTACCGCCGTAATTGCTATAGAAAATATACAAGTAAACAAAACTGCAGTGTTTTCAAAGCAGATCAAATAAATTTTACAAGCACTGAACAAGTTTCACTATGTCACAAACAAGTGTTGTAACACGCTCCTAGTACGAGCCCATTAAGTGGGATTTTTGTTTCATTTGTCAAAATAAAACATTCAAGAAAGATTTTAAAGTACATAAAATTGCATCCGGTGAGCGCGTGAACAAGTTGGGTATAGTGCGCATTGAGTCAAAATGATGATAGACTGGTTCGCCTGTTGAATTGTGACGATCTTATCACAACGCGTGCATGACTAAATATTTGTTAAAGAGTTCCCCGAAGAACGAAACAGATACCTACTCATCTCCCAGGTCACAAGACATGCTAGTTAAACATTATGCTGGTTTTATAGTTATACATACTCAGTGGGGCCAAGGAATGTCAAATCTTGTCTTCAGATCTCGTGTGCAGTTGCAAAGGCAAATCAATTTGTTCCAGTAGCTGTTTGGTATAGGGAAAAGAACAGTCTATAAGGTTCTCAAGAGCAAGTCAGAGGAGTTCAGTGATTTAGTGCTATTAGGAGAGGGTAACGTAGGGGATTCCTTGGCTGTTTCTAGAGAGTTTGTTGCCAAACTACGAGCAGATTACTCTAATATCAATAAATTCAGAGTTCGACTTGTGACCCAAAAAAAAGCAAGCCTGGCCAAATTACCACCATGCGAAGCGGCATTCCATCAGCATGCACTAAAAGCATCATTGCAGACCTATATCTGGAAATCCTCACAAAAAGCGCAGCCCTCTGTTAGGTCTCATTTAATGTTCGGATGGGAAGGCAAGGGTGGTCTGGCACCTGTCTTGTTACGGGGACGAATGTCATTATGCTTCCTGCAGGATCTCTTGTGCAGTTGCAAAGGCAAATCAATTTGTTCCAGTAGCTGTGTTTTTTTAACAGAATCTGTCATGCACAGATCTTTGTCCCTGTTATGGTAGCGACATGTGTAAAAACGCCATAACATAGAATGTTACCTTACTGGAAGACGATGGTCATGATGTCTGAAATGAAGTGGATTTTTACAAGGCTTTGTTGTTGTGGACAAAATTATCTGCCATGCAATGTCGTGACAAGTCTACAATAGTCATTTTGTAGTTAGATAGCGATGTTGTTCTGTCATTTGATTTGAACCAGGATAGTCCTATTTATACTGAATAATATAAATGTGTTGCTATCGACTTATATGCTTATATTGGTGCTTTAGGACCTCTTTGGGTTATACAGTATTCGTTGTAACGAACGAGGAGCAAAACATTGATTAAGAATACCACACAGTCATATCAGTGACAGGAACAAGAACAATGATGTTTATGTACTAGTGAAGGACGCCCACCCCCCTTTTCCTATACACCAGAGAATTTTTAATTTGTGAAATAGAAGTTAAATTTCGTTGTACAAAATAGTATCAATGTTATCATCAACTAATTAAAGCACATTCAGGTCAAGACGTTTCCATACTAAGGTCAAGATCAGGTCCCTATTGGCGACATTAAAAATGTGAAGGAAACTGACTATGTTGTCAAAACCGACAAAAATACACATTTATTTCAGAGCTAAACCTTAAAGTATATATGAAAGACTTAATAGTGTATACAAAATTTTGCAAAAACGATAATTTCATCCCTTTGTGGGAACTGAATTCAAGGGGAGCAACCCAAAAGTTATAACTCATATATTTTCTTAAAATTTCGGGTAGAACGATTATCTCCTTTTTTAAGGAAATGCAACCAGTTCCTGTTTTTACGGCCCGTTTATCTGGATAAAGTATGAATTCTTCTTTCCAATGATATATAATTTAGGTATATGTTCGGTGGGTACATTAAAGTCAAAAATTTCTGTCACCGTCTACCACACCATAGGGCCCTCGTTGTCGTTATCGTGTGGTAGGTGAATTTATAACTACCTATGCAATCAGTACGTATATTATATATATCTATAACGGATTTGCACTAAAGGTACAGAAATATTTGCTGGATTCTTTTGTTGAAATTTTTGGATATAAATTCTTTGATAAAGTATATCGATCTTAACTACGTGCTAACATTATAGGATTTTCTATATACAAATCAGGGGCCATCGTGGGCGTATGATAGTTGGATTTACAACTACATGTGCACTCAGTGCCTATCATCACTTAAGGGTTTTTGCTCGAATCCAGCTCATGGCGGGGTGTACTCGAAACAACATATGTGATAAAGTTAGCTAGTGACTTGTGACAGGTCGATGGTTTTCTCTGGTTTCCTCCCACCAATAAAATTGACCCCCACTATATAACTGAAATATTGTTGAAAGTGGCGTTAAACACCATAACACTAACCCTAACACAATGGTCAAAGTAACATTATTGTCATAGGCGACACTCTGCCTTGTCCTATTAGATATGTATTACATACGTAATGGTAGCGATCTACTAGTCCCCTTTTGTAGACCTTTTTCGACGAATTCCTCATTCTGTTAGAAAATGGAACAAACTTACGAAATCTGTCCTTATTATTGACACCAGGTCAACTTATATAAAGTTAATATAAATATAGGTCTTTATTTAGATATATGTCAAGTACTGTGACGTCATCGATGTTTTTCTTAGAATGTAGAGTACATTGAATTGTGTTTGTTTGGTTTAATTGATTTTAGTGCTTTAAGAAGGACACAAACAAATAAATATATTAACAAAATAGAATATAGAATATTTATGAAACATTCTACTTGAGGCTACCCCAATTTAGCATTAAAATAAAATCTTTGAAATTTAAATCTAAATTAGAATGTAATCATATGATTAATGGCATAACTATCTTGGTGGACACGCGGCGATATCAAAAACGTTTTAAAAAGCTGTTATTGTCTCGGAGAGGAAATGGCTTACTTCTATATGTAATTTCATATTATTTTGTCAAATTACAGAAATATATACCTACATTGTATTCATATATTTTATTCAGGGGTATATCGACCTTTTATATTTATGCTGGAAATACATACATTTTTTCGTATTTGTCAATAATTTAAAAGAAATTCAGATTTTTCAATATACAAGGTCTACCGATACAAATCCCGGGCTATTCCTTGAATTGCTCAGTTGATACGTGTTGCATATATTTGTAATAATGTTTCTAATGTTAATGTCCGTAATATCGTGAAAACGAGGTGATGTTTTCTCCAAGGATACTGTTTTCATAAATTACTGAAAACTTTACCTAAATTGTATTGCCATTATAAAGATCTTCTATATAAATACAATTATACAGAGGCCGTCATTATCGTGATCGTATGGTAGTTGGGTTTACAACTACCTATGCAATCAGCACTCATCACCACTAACATTGTGAGTTTGAACCCCGTTCATATGAGTTGTACTAGATACAACATTATGTGATAAAGTTTGCCAGTGACTTGCGAGCGGTTGGTGTTTTTCTCCGGGTACTCCGGTTTTCTCCTCCAATAAAACAGACCGCCACGATATGACTGAAATATTGTTGAAAGTGACGTTAAGCACCATAAACCTAAACCTAACATACATTCTACATACAGAGATCTGATCAAAAATTGGGTATTTTCATCAATGTTGCTATGGCGACGTTATTAACAAAGCCAATAAGTTCAAATCTTACACACCTAAACTAATAAATCACAGAAAAATATTATTCGTAAGGATTATCTTTGTAGTAACTATAATTGACTCTTTTTTAGTTTTCGTTTCTATGCTCAACAATGGTAGAATTGATAGGTGTAATTGGCAATTGAAAAAAATACTTTTATATTTCATTGACTTATTATGTTACTATCTTATATTCAATATTTATTTTCAACGAATTCAATACCTATTTTTTTTCTCTTCTCCCCCGAAGAACATTAATTTCCTGAGATGTCTTTGACTAATTGATTTAAAATTTGTTAGAAGTATGACTTATGATTTGTTTTGTTCTAAGAGGCATTGTCTTAACTAGTAGTCAGTTAACTACAAGCATTCACTGATCCTGCTATTATACTGTCCATGTATATAAAAGGTTATCATTCGTTTTTGTGATGGCATTTGATCTATTGTACAAGGTGCGATTCTATATATGGTATTTTTTATTTGTATAGATCTGTATTATTTCCTTAGATGTCTTTGACTAATTGATTTATATCTGTTAGAAGTATGATTTATGATTTATTTTGTTCTAAGAGTAATTGTCTTTAACTAACATATTCTCTGCCGTCTTAACTAGTAGTCAGTTAACTACAAGCATGCACTGATCCTGCTATTGTACTGTCCATGTATGTATATGTTATCTGGATGTGAATTGATTGATACCGAAAATATCAGCCTGCCGAGCCAGAATATGAAGTTTCTTGGCGAGTGAGCGAAGCGAACGAGTCACAAACTTCATATTCTGTCGAGCAGGCTGATATTTTTCAGTATCAATTATATTCACATTCAGATGACATATTTATCATCCTTAAATCAACCATAAACACGGATACATCTATATTTGTATTTTTCGCGGGAAACATTACATGATTCAAAATATTCAAAATACGCTTCCCCAAAACCGTAGTTCATAAGTAGTTTGCAAAATATACCATTCATTTTCACAGGTTTATATAAAGGTTAAGATTGTTGGAATTTCCCTTTAATGGGGATATTCATTTTTTTTTTTATTACAAACATCAAAGTCACCCATTTTCATTAAAGGTTTTGCTTACCAATGCCGTTCCGGTTTAGAAAACATGACGGTCACAACCTCCTTTATGACGTAAAAAATTATGACGTCTGAGGAGAGGTTATCAAGAATTGTGTAAAGTACATTTTTGTAGGACGATGTTTGTTGATATTTCTAACGCGACAGTTCTTAATTTGATATATGTTTTAAAAAATAATGTTAACTAGCTAATGGTGTAGATCAAATTTATTTATTGCCATCTTCACAGGAATTATCGTTTAAATGTTAGGAGAATTTGGTGATAACTCCTGCTGACTGTTGATAAGTCCTGCTCAGCTCACGCGGACTTTGATACGAGTTTTGTTTATGGAGCCAGCAGGTAGATATAGCCGGGGGAAAGGATGATAAATAAAAGTTATTCATTTTTGTGATGGCGTTTGATCTATTTTACAGGGTGCGATTCTATATATAGATTTTTTTTCGTATAGATCTATATTGGGGTTGCACTGTCGTGATACTGCTATTAAACGACACTAATTTCATCAGATATAGAAATCGTGTTGTACTCTAGAACACGTAAATAACTACAAATAAAATAAACAAAACGTGAACCCCCTTGCACAATAAATGTAAAGACGAACTACGTACGGTATATTCAACAATGATTGATACATTGTTGAATTGCAAGCTCCTTTGAATTTTTTCTGTGAAAGCAGTATTGATTATCCAGGAATATAATCATGATATATAAATATTTTTTGCAATATCATTTTCTATTTACTAATTACTTTTCAATACACATTTGTAAGTTGGTAGACAATACACTTGAATATATATTTTGGTAGACTTTAAATAAACGTTAGAGAACACCGAAGTGGGAAAAACAAATGGACAATCTAGAGAAACTGGCAACATAGGGTACACAAGACGAAGAAAAACAAAACTAAAACACAACACAATATACAGTTATGGCCTTTATTAGAGGTAGACATTCAGATTTGTCAACCAGAGAGAGGTTGTTTTCTCCAAGGGCGTTACCCGAGGGCTTACCCGAGGGAAAACAACAAACCCGAGGGAAAACAACCTGTCAACGGTTGGCAAATTTGAATGTCTACCTCTAATAAGGGCCATAATTGTTTTATCATTTTTTTCAAAACAAGAGAAAGATACACTTCATGTATTCAATACGTTATATGTGATCCCATGGGAAACAATGGACTAACAAGCTCGTTTCTTTTTTTATACATGTAATGCCATGGGAAACAACCCTATTTTTCTGGAACAAAAACAACACCTAAATAACTTTTTAACCCTTGCTTAACTATTTCATGTGAAATAATCCATTTTTCTAGGAAACAATAGACAAGCAACATCATTTCCAATGACTGTATTTTATGGCAACATAATTTGATTAATTTACCTTTAATTTCCTGTACACAATTTGAAATTAAACATTTATTCAAACTGTTTTTAATTTATTCAGTTTTTACTGTTGTTAACATGTGTATCTTGCAGAAGAATATTCTTTTTTATATTTTTTGTAGATTTTTTGTTCATTATCATTGATTGTGGAACTGTATATTCTAGTTCTAGTTGTTTTTATGTTGTTGAACATCATATTTCATGTAATTTTGACATACCTGAATAATAAATAAAAAAAAAAAAACTTTTCAATGTCTAATAATTTAACATTGTACCAAATAAATAACAATTTAACAAATAAGTAACAGATGAAGGTTCTTATTTTGAACAGTTGACATTAAAGTTTACAGCACATCCAGTGATGTATGGCATAAAACCCATGTTGTTGTCACTGACACATTTCATGACATTTGCTATATCAGAAAATTCTTGTCTTACAGGGGTTGTAGCCGTCTCGGGGGTAACTTCCTTTGCGACTTGTATATTTAAGTTCACATTCCATTGGCACCATGAATTCCTCAATTTCAGCTGGTGTTAAATTAATAATACCATCGCAAACAATGCCCCTTTCTGCTTCATTTACAACCTCATGTTCATTGACTTTTTCTGTTGTATCCTTTGGAATAGCTGTCTCTGTTAAGGCCATGCTCATTTCATGTTTCCTTTGAACTGACACTCTACTGGTGTATGTCTTCAAAGAGGTTTCTGATCTGTGACCAGAAACAGACATTATGTCACGATTTGAAAATTTATTGACATCCAACACAGTGATACTAGTAGCTCGAATGGAATGATTGTTCAACTCATGATCTAATCCAGCTTGCCTACATATTGTTTTCATCATACCGGCCAAGGTGTTTTTCCCAAGAACTTGATTGGTATACCAATAAATTCCATTTTCATGAAAAGAGTCAATTGGTCTTTGCCACAACGATTTATTAACGGGTGTAATTTTGATGTATATTCACGAAACGACTGGACAGGACATAAGGGATTACCTGAAAAATAAACATAATAAAGTCAATATTTTTAATATTATATCAGATGAATACAAAAACTTCATCAGGCAAAATCAACAATCCATACGCAAACATTCTGTATAACATGTTGTTGACAATAACAGTTACAAAGGTGAACAGTTTTAATTATTTTTTCCCAGGGTAAAACATAGCTGGGCGCGAGCAAGACTGTTATTCATAACACAATTATGAAAGCAAAACACAAAGTGACAATATATATATTCACTATTTAACGCAGTTGGTCGGTATCTTCTACAAGTTATTAAGTATTTTTTGTTTTTATCTGTATTTGCGTACTTTAACGGCTTTTTATCTGTATTTGCGTACTTTAACGGCTTTTTATCTGTATGTGCGTACTTTAACGGCTTTTTATCTGTCTGTTTCATTATATATTTTACATTTAATGATGCATCATATTTTCATAAAATGTATGTATCAGTCATCGAAATTAGAGGACTGAATTCATGAATATTCATTTTTCTCATTAGATTGTGTTACAAAATTCACCAAAATCTACAAGACTGAAGTGATTTTTACAGGACATGGGATGTCAGTCCTGTGCTAATTTCGATGACTGAATTGTATTAATAAAATGCAAATTTGAATAAGACATTTTTTTACCTGGGACCGCATACATTCTGCCTTCAGTTACTAACTGGTTTGGGTCCACATTTTCTCTGTGAATGTTGTCTAGTTCATCTTTCTGCTGGTATACATATTCTCTACCATGGCTATCAGTTGCAACTTTGAATGTATCCCTTGTCATTGTGCGCAAGTTCTCTCTCCCTCGCCTGCACAAAAAGTACGTTATATCAAACCATATTTTGTGCTGCAAACCTGTTGGTGTTTTTGTACTCATAGTTGTACTACAATAAATGTGCTTGATGTCATTTTCTTCCAATGGTGGGGTGTGATCTTCTTTATCTAAGCCAGCTCTTTTCAACCCAACACAAACTGCGTGAAAAACCTCATTAGCCCTTTTGAACGTAGGGTCTTTTATAATGTTTATTCCATGTTCAGAGCTAAAATGTCTAGCCAGTCCAAATCGTATGCTCTTGAGGGCAGAAAGTTTATAATGTTCCCCGTTTTTCTTCCTAGCATCTGCGTAGAAATTTACCAACATAGCCGAAAGCTGCAGATCCGACGAGCAGTATCTTTCCAGATCTATTTCCTTGTTTGTTGTCAATAAATACTGTTGCAAACACATCAATGCACCTTTTGTGGCCCTTTTGGTGCTTAAAGAGTCCTTTTCATTCAAACTTTTTTCTGTATCCTCATCAGTGCTGCGTTGAAACCGACAATTTTCGGACAGCGTCTCCCGAACAGCAGGTGAGATGGCCATATTGTTTTTGTTGTTGTTATCAGACGATACGGAGTTATCTCCCTTGTGTGGGGAAAATAGGGGTTGTTTTGAAGGTAACAATAGGGTTGTTACCCTCGACCGCCAAATTTTGTAAAAAAAAAAATTAAATTTGTTTTTTAATCACATGGCAGTTATCATCCAATCAGATCAATTTAAAATATTTAAAAAATAATAATGTGTGTTGGACACCACTATACGCAAACAAACAGCGAAAATAAGACATGAGTCCTCATACAAACACCGAATTATAATTCTCTAATGAATAAACCGCATCGGTGGTGTAATGGTTAGCGTGCTCGCCTCGAGTGTGGTAGATCGTGAGTTGTTGCCCAGATCGGGTCAAACCAAAGACTATAACATTGATATTTGTTGCTTGTCCACTTGGCACGTAGCATTATTGTGAAAGAGCAAAGACTGTTTGTATCGTAATCAGGACAATACGTCCGTGTGGGACGATATGTATATATCCGCGGACTTTTGGTTCAGTGAGCTAGTACTAAAAAGATCAACTACGCGCGTTGGTTTAGTACAAAGCGGATCTCATCAACATCTCATTGAAAATTAACTTGTTCTCGCCATGATATATACAATCCGACAAAAGTTAAGCATCCCCTGACTTGTATCAATAATATATTTTCTAATAGTGAACTTATTTAAAATTGGTTTGCTGTTTTCGTTACCTGTACACACATACTTACTTACCTGTGGAACAGGTTATTGATCGATTTTTATTTATGTGTATATGACAGGGTGTGTAAAGTGACACGTGTACTTTTCAACATTTGTGTTTGCGAAGGAAAGCTGATTTTTATTTTCTGTAGAGTTTTAAGTTTCATTTTCTATTGGTTTGGTATGGTGCGGCGAAAATTAACCATACCAGAAAGGTGGCAAGCTGTTGGCATGCATAGCGGTGGTTTTAGCCATAGAAGGGTGGCAGACCACTTCAGGGTTAACCATTCCATGATTGTACGACTGATGCAGCGTTTTAGTCAAACGGGGAATGTTACTGACCGTCCACGTGCAGGTAGACCTCGCAAAACGACGCCGAGAGAGGACCGGCTCATATCCAGACGGGCGCGGCAACGGCCGTTCAGTACAGCTGGTGCACTTCGTGGTAATTTAGCGTTTGGATGCCACATTAGCACACGCACTAATCAGACGCCTCCACCATCAGGGAATGCGAGCGCGACGACCGATAAAACGTCCACAGTTGACATTACGTCATCGCCATGCTCGATTTGACTGGTCACATGATCATTTGGGGTGGACTATTCGCATATGGAGACGGGTCCACTGGTCTGATGAAAGTCGTTTTTTGTTACGCCCTACCGACGGTCGTGCAAGGGTTTGGCGCCACTTCATTTCAGGACAACCACATTTTGGGCACAACTGCTTTTGGGGGTGGGGGTGTAACTGTCTGGGGTTGTTTTTCCTTTGACTGTAAGTTGGACTTGTACGTTCTTGATGGTAATCTGACAGGCCAAAAATACCGTGACAATGTGCTCGCTCCACGCGTAGTCCCCCATTTCGACAATCATGCGTTGGTTGACAGGCCAATGTTCATGAACGACAACGTTAGGCCACATAGAGCCCGAATTGTACAACATTTTTTTTACAGCAAGAGGCTGTTCAGACAATTCCATGGCCTGCGATGTCGCCAGACATGAACCCTCTAGAGCATGTATGGGACTTTATTGGCCGAAAAATTAACCAACACAATCCAAAATGTCAAAATATTGACGAATTAAGAACTGCTATCTTACAGGAGTGGCAACAGTTCCCACAAGAACGGCTTAAGCGTCTTGTGCGAAGCATGACGAGGCGTGTTACAGAACTTCACAATAAACGCGGTGGATATACTCGTTATTGATGTTTATGCCTTACACATAAGCACAATAGATGCATTTAAAAGTTCTTAAAATCTGAAGACTCTGCATTTTAATGCAATGTTACAAACTTCCATCAAAGACAAACTGGTTTTACGTTTTTCCAGCGCCTGTTTTGAACCCCATTTTTGCCACGTCATAGTCACGTCTTTCAGGATGATAATTACTTCGTAGATTGGTAATTATAGAGCCCTTGGTGTATGTAATCTTTTAAGAAGTGTAAGAAATATGGTGATATCTATTTTATTGTTTTAACAATATTGATGTAAAAACAAATATATCGATAAAAATATAGGGTGGTGCTTAACTTTTGTCGGAGTGTATAGTTGAAAACAACAATCACTCACTCACTGTAATAAATAAACTGTATGCATCTATCACTATTGATTTTGACCTGACACATAATATGATTTGTATAATAGAGGGTTAGGGTTAGAGTGCTTACGCCACTTTCAACAATATTTCAGTTATAGCGTGGCGGTCAGTTTTATTCGTAGCGGAAACTGGAGTACTCCGAGAACACAACCGACCTGCTGCAAGTCATTGACAAACTGTATCAGATAAAGTTGTATCGAGTACACCTCGCCATGTACAGGATTCGAACAATTTTAGTGGTGATAATCACAGATTACATAGGTAGTTGTAAATCCAACTACCATTCGACCACGACGGCCCCAGATTTGTATATAGAAAATTCTTGAATGTTAGAATGTAGTTAAGATCAATATACTCTTCATCAATGATTTTACATCCAAAAGTTAATGTCTAAAAGATAATTTCAATTTTTTTCCTGCAAATATTTCTGTGTTTTAGTGCCAATCTTTTGTTATAGATATATACAATATATTTTCATTGTCGGAAAATATATAATTTATTTGTACGAGGTGATCTTTTCTAGCCTGTTTCGCAGCGAGTGCAAATTAATTTGATATTTAACGACAATCTACGTATATTGTATTTATCCTGCAATATGCAAATTCCAAAGCACCTGCCAAATTGTCTGAAAATAACTGAAACAAAGTCGTTTTAAACGGTGTCACCTGTGACGTCAGCGATTGAACAGTTGCCGTTTCTTTCTCTCTACATGAATCAGGTACAAGAAATGCTTTATTAGTTCATGGCTTTATTAGGTCCATGACCTAATATCACTAAAGTTTATTTAAGCCAATTTATTAGTACTCAAAATCGTACAATTGCAGGATAAATATTCGTTCTTGCACCACATAGAAATATTTAAATATATATGACCTTCTTCTATTTGACAAAAACAATGTATTTACATATACACTACAATTTAATAGTCTCCATGTAGATTGCATTATTTTCCAAAACTATGATATACTTGCATGACATAAGAAAATTTAAATGTATATAATTGTCTTCTTTTTGCAATATGCACACACACATATATATATAAACTATATTTTAAGAGTCTCCAAATAGTTAACCATTTTTCCCACAAAAACAACTGTGATAGAAGAAGAGCTTGAAGATACCAAAGGTGTAATCAGAATCCGTATATCGAGGAAGAACAGACAACACAATGGCCAAAAGTTAGAAGATACCAAAGGGGTAATCAGAATCCGTATATCGAGGAAGAACAGACAACACAATGGCCAAAAGTTAGAAGATACCAAAGGGGTAATCAGAATCCGTATATCGAGGAAGAACAGACAACACAATGACCAAAAGTTAGAAGATACCAAAGGGGTAATCAGAATCCGTATATCGAGGAAGAACAGACAACACAATGGCCAAAAGTTAGAAGATACCAAAGGTGTAATCAGAATCCGTATATCGAGGAAGAACACAACACAATGGCCAAAAGTTAGAAGATACCAAAGGTGTAATCAGAATCCGTATATCGAGGAAGAACAGACAACACAATGGCCAAAGGAAAAAATACAAAAGGACAAACAACGATCTATAAAACATACACATAAAACTAAAGATCGAGTAACACAAACCCCACTAAAAACTGGGGGTGAACTGTTACAGATATTAGCACGGCATCAGCACATTTAAATACATGTATATATGACCACCTTCTATTTGACAAAGAAGTTTATGTAAACTACGTTTTAAGAAAAAAATCTCCAATTTTTTCGTTGGGATAATAAATTGAATAAATTCGACCGGACAAATGTATGTTTATTCTCTTGCATAAACATGAATGGATATATTTGTGACAAAGAGGGTAAAAGAATTTAGCTGTAAAAGGCTACACATCATTTTTATTTAATGTTTTTTAAGTCTTTTATTTTATTTTTTTATATATACATGTACTTACAAAATCGTTTTATGTGTCTTCCGTATGATTGATAAACCGCGTAAAGTTGACGTTGCACAATGAGAATTGTATTGTTACGTTATCTATTGTTATTTATATATATTTGCTGGTACATTTGTACCAAGTAAAATCATGATGATGAAGATAGATAGCGCCATCGAAAGATTAAGTTATAGTTTTTATCAGTTGATAATATATTAATTGTTCTATTATTCTCTTTTTAGCCAGCTAGCATTTAGGATGTAACGACGATACAATTTAATGATCAGGAGAAGCTAACCCTTCCGGATCACTTGATATAACTTTCGTTTTTGTGAATTTCGTCTTGTCAGAGCTATTTGTTTTTCTACTTTTGTATTTTTGTTTTTACATTATACCTGGATAATCCCTGTAGTCAAACATCAGTTCAGACATGCGTACTCTGTGGCCAATTTTAACGAAATTTCATATTACAACATTTATATCATAGTTGGAATAAGTTACGTCTTCGCAATGATATTTTTGTGAAATTTGTAGTAAAATTATATAGACCTTTGTTAATTGAAAACTAATGGTCAATTCATTCATTCAGTTTCACTGCTCATGTAGATCTTTAGGTATCAAATGAATTGTGTACAAGAAAATGACAAACAAACAAAAATATCCTTTGGGTCTGGGTCCCCCGACACCGAGGTTACAAGTTCAAATATTGAAATGATTCTGTAGTAGCTTCTATTCAGGAAGAAGTGTCAAAAAGGTACAACAAATAGAGCACGATATATATAAGATGATTTGATTTGATTTTGGTGTTTAACGCCACTTTCAACAATATTTCATCTATATCATGGCGACCAGTTTTAGTGGTGGAGGAAGCCGGAGTACCCGGAGAGAACCACCGACCATGGACAAGCAACTGGTAAACTTTATCACTTGCGGTTGTGAGTCGAGTGCACCCTTTTCTGTAATTTACAAAGCCGGGCGCGAACCCACGCCGTATTGGTGATAGGCTTATATGAGTTATTAGGTAATACAACTACCTAGATCATTGAGCCACCCGGGCCCTAACAAGTAAAGAAGAAAACTGAAAGTAAAAATATATACGATATATTTGGTGTCTTGTTTTAATGTGGCATGTTGTATTTGATGTGAAGATATTAAATTAGACAAATGTTAAGAAACACAAGGATCACTGTGTCAAACTTGACCTAGACATTCATAATATAGACTTTACATACAACAACTAGCTTCAATCATACTTTTTGTTCACAGGTTATCATCTTGAAACCAAAAATTTGGCAAATACATTCGAACCACAACCAGGGGCATAACTCTGTTAAGAATTGTCGAAATATCGTCATTAATGAACTTGACCTAGATACTCCTAAGATACACTTAAATACAACACCAAGCTTCAATCTGGCTTTGTTAATATGTTATCATCCGGGAACAAAAAAATAGCAAATTCGAAGCACCGAAAGGGGCATAACTCTGATAAGAATTATCAAAAATTCGTCATCAACGAACTTGACCTAGATAATCCTAAGATACACTTAAATACTACTACTAACTTCAATCTGACTTTACATAACAACATAAATAATATACTTCTATTATGTTTTAACCATATATCATGACTAAATGTTGTTATGCACATAATTCCTGAATCTATTTTGTCTGTTATATTCTAAATGTTTGCAACATAAATAATTTAAATGTTTATAAAATTAATTAATACACCTTTCAGCGAAAATATCTACAAACAGAATATTAAATGTATTCAATATGCATTTATTGTTCTGAATATATCAAACAATTAACTAAAGAATAATAGAAGCCTTCAAGTTAAAATACGAAAACCATGACTACTGGAATGCTGTTGTTATTCCTAGTGTATACCAAGGAAGTTAAGGCAGAATATCAGAATATTTCTTCCAACTTTAAAGGGTCATACACAGAGGTTATGATACCATTTCATTAACTTTTATTTAATTTTTATTGAAGCTAAACACGTTTTTCACTATTGTCTCCCGAAATGCTGTCCAAGGAGTTTGTATTCGAAGTTAAAACCAACAAAAAGTTAACTTGAGGAAGAAATGTTTGACGATACTAAGAGGTAATCAGAAACCACAGAACAGACAACACAATGGTCAAACGAAAGGGGGAAAAATCTACAAAACATAACAGAGAAAACTAAATATTGAGCAACACAAACCTCGCTAAAAACCGAGGATGAACTCGTCACGGGTTTTAGTGAGGTTCGTGTTACTCGATCTTTAGTTTTATGTATAATGTTTTGTAAATCGTTGTTTGTTCTTTTGTCCTTTTCCCTTTAGTCATTGAGATGTCTGTCCTTCTTCGATATAAGGATTCTGAATACCCCTTTGGTACCTCCAAACTCCTCTTAAAATGTCATTTTCCAGTAGTGACACCCGTCATGTTACAATTAAAGGACACACTCATCATCTGATACGGAAATCGTGGTAGATTCCAGTATTCGTGAATAAATACATGAAACCACCACTAATCATATATATTGGCAGTAAAGGTGAACCGAACATAGTTTTTCACGCGGACCTCGCATTGGATATTACGACACGTTCCCAGTCTAGTGGTTTTTGTTGTGAAAGAGTATTATTTTGGGCATAGGTTTCAGAAAGTACACAAAAACCGTTCTGCTCTTATGTGATATGTGCTTCCGCCCCTAAGTGTGCACTTATTGCGCTTAGGCTTGGTTTATGCCACTTTCAACACTATTTCAGTTATATTGTGGTCGACAGTTATATTGTGGTCGTCAGTTATATTGTGGTCGTCAGTTTTATTGTGGTCGTCAGTTATATTGTGGTCGTCAGTTTTATTGTGGTAGTCAGTTATATTGTGGTCGTCAGTTTTATTGTGGTCGTCAGTTTTATTGTGGTCGTCAGTTATATTGTGGTCTTCAGTTTTATTGGTGCAGGAAACCGGAGAACACCATCTACCTGTCGTAAGTTACTGACAAACTTTATCACATAATTCTGTATACAGTAAACATCACCATGAACGGGGTTCGAACTCACAACTTTAGTGGTCAAAGGCACTGATTGCACAGATAGTTGTAAAGCTTACGATCACGACGGCCCAATTGTGCGCTTACTGATTTATATATAACTAAGGTGATGTAATTATCTTAGTATGTATTTCGGTCATTTCACGTGTTTTAAATGACAAAGTAAATGTGATATCTATGTGATTACATATGTATATATTAGTTTTCAAATATCTAACAACATATGGATTTAAATGATCTTAGCTTCCGTTATCGAATCTGGATATTTTCTAAGCATAAACGGAAAATTACGAACCGAGTCTTATTAAAGTATCAAAAGTATCCATCCATATGTGTATACATGTATATAAGTATACACTATTTGGTTTGTGTAAACGATTATTCCGTGTACAATATATTAACTTCCGTTACTGTCTGCTGCCATGTAATATTACTGTTCTCTGTGTTGTATATGCTTTACTTACAACTATACCGCTGTAGAAACCTGCCTTTACAGAACATGCATGTGAAAATTTACTGTTATAATGTATTTAACCAATACATAGAACACATTGTGTACGATATTTTCAAGTATGTAAAAATGTTGACGTACGTACATCTAACTGACGATCTCAGCAATAACCAGTAATTATATTTATTTGTTGAATATTGACGCTTTGTAAAATTATATTTCGGAAATAAACATGTAAAAACAACGCAATACGGTATATCAAGTTCCAAATTTGAACTTTCGAGGTGATTATATACGGTACCGGAAGTAAAATATCACGGAAGTTATTAAATATAGATTCATTTTTGGATGCTATACCGTCCAATATACAATTCGTATGTTAAATTGTGATTCATACTGTAAATTAAATACCATATTAAAAGAAATGAATTAAACGTCGGTGGCGGGAGTTAATATCTTTAATGTCCCTAGTCAACTGATGTCCTTTAGAATCAAATTTTAGAATTGACTAATATCATATTGTGTGTTTTCTCTCCTGATATTATTTCATGACATATTGTTGTTATTTTCTTAGTCCATAATTTGCAAGATAACACAAATGTGTGATAATATAGCTCACAGAATCAACATTGTTAATTGAAAATAAAAAAAAAGATTTGATGACAAAAATATATATATATTGTTCGAAACAGAATAAATCGTATTGTGTCGATAATCATTTGAATTAAGAAGAGCTTGAAGATATCAAAGGAATAACCAGAATTCGTTAAATCGAAGAAGAACAGAAAACACAACGGCCAGCAACAACAACAACAAAAAACGATCTACAAAGCATATACATAAAACAAAAGATCGAGTAACACGAGCCCCACTAAACACCGGTGTGAACTGTTCCACTAGTCGCACCCGTGCAAAGTGATTATTTGACGTTTCTCTTAGAACTTTTGATTTGTTCTTCATGTATTGGAACAAACTTGTGGGTAATCCTGATAAGTTATCTGGTAAATTCTACAGATTACTATCTAAATTATTTTTAAGTGGCAATAGAGACATACCATGGATGAATTGTATTAAATTAATATTTGATGAAACAGGTTTCAGCTATATGGGGTGATCAAAAATATATTAACCCTGAATTTTTGAAGGTTTCTATTAAACAAAGATTGCAAGATCAGTATATTGAAAAATGTTTTTTTCTGATATTAACAATTCTTCAAGAGGGGAATGTTATTCAAAATTCAACACTGAGTTCAAATTGGAGAATTGTGTTTTGCGATTGCATGCTGTTCATAGAAACTATATTTGTAAATTAGGAACTAGTAATATAAAATTTCCAATTGAGACGGGGCGTTGGGTGGGGATTCCTAGGGATGAAAGATTATGCAATCTTTGTGACCGAGGCATTGGAAATGAATACATTATATTTTTTGTTGTGAGTTATTGAAAGATATCCGAACTAAGTACATGTCAAATCATTTTAATATCTGTCCTTGTGAAGCAAAAATGAATACAATGTTGAAAATAGGAAATACACAAGTTCTTGCTCATTTATCATTGTTCATAAAAAAAAATGTAAAACTTATGTAGTTTTTAATGTACATTTATCAAATATTTCCACTATTCGGGATATAATTTATTCGTAATCCACTTTAAAATATATCACTATACAAAGCATATGACCTGGTATTAAATATAGTTTGAGTCGAGTAGACCCAAGTCGTAACCTCTAACCGTAATAACTTGTGTATCACCTACCATCAGTTTTTGTGTAATACGTATATATTATTTATTCATTCTGTCATCTTATAATAATTATTTTTAAATAATTGATGCTCCTGTAGCGCAGTCTGCTGTGCCTGAGTTTATTGAATAAAGTTGAAAGTTGTATTTTGCGATCAAGTGTATAAAACTATTGTCTGATATTTAATTAAATTCAAATCAATTCAATGTTTGATTGTCTTATAAATTTTCATAAGTAAACGTTGAGACAAACAAATAAGACAAGCAGAAGAAAAGCGTACTACACTGGTAGAACCAGTTCATATCGGTTCAACTTGTAATTAAATAAGTACATTTATATTTAATTCTATTCACTTACGGTCTGGTTAGGGGGTTAATATCCAGAATTATCAACCCATCTAAGGTTATTTCCATGAGGGAAAATATCATTGGTGGGTTGATAATTCTGGATATCCACCTCCCAACCAGGCCGTAAATGCTTTATAATACCGAAACAAACTTTTGAAACTCCACATGAACCAAACCTGATATTAGGAATTGCCCTTTTCAGTCGACAAAATTCACTAAAAAAAATTAATTTTATTTTTTAATTTCTTTATCAAATGATCTTGCGATATCCTGCCTTTTATCGCCAGTTATGTCCTTCACGTACAACAGATTCCTTTTAATCCCGTTTTTATAAATTAAACTTTTATTATTAAATTTTATATATTGATTTCCTCAAATATTTTGTTTTCTTATCTCTCTAAAATTAATTTGTGGTTTTGTTTGTCCACCTCCATATTCTACCCAACAGTTTATTATTTCTTTATAGAACTCCGGGATATCATTAATTTTTGTTTATTGATTTACCATTGTCTATATTCATTTTAAAAATGAGCTAGTTTTATCTAAATACTTTCTTGGTATAACTTTCCAATTTGATGTTTCTGAACTAAGCAGTCTTTTGATCCATAACACTTTGAGCGATTTAAAATAAATGTTTATATCAACCATATTCAACCACCCTTTTTCATAACCCCCTATTAAAGTTAATTGTTTAACTGTATCCGGTTTCCCCTTTCAGATAAATGTGTTAAAATAAGATTCAATTTCTTTTATGGACGTTTTTGATATTGCACATGAACTGGCTAAGAAAGTACATTTCGGCAGGATTAGTGTTTTTATGATCAGAATTTTCCCCATAATTGTTAGATTTCTTTTCCCCCCATGCTGTAAATTGATTTTTCATTTCATCAGTTTTGTTCTCCCAGTTAAGTTTTTGACATTCTTCCTTGTTATGTCCAAAGAATATACTTAATGCTTTAACAGGATTCTGTGTCCATTTAATACCTCCAATTTTGTCTTTACAGTTTTTTTTAGCTTAGCGATCCATATACCCTCTGTTTTATTTCTATTTAGAATTAACCCTGAAAATGACCCAAATATTTCAATTTTGTTCATGGCTAAAGCTATATCAGTTTTGGAACTCGCCCCCGGCTTTTAGTAGGATTCGTGTTACTCGATATTTTGATTTATTGTATGTTTTGTAGATCGTTGTTTGTCCTTTTATACTTTTTCTTTTGGTCATTGTGTTGTCTGTTCTTCTTTGATATACGGATTATGATTACCTATACAGTATCTTTTGGTCATTGTGTTGTCTGTTCTTCTTTGATATACGGATTATGGTGACCTATACAGTATCTTTTGGTCATTGTGTTGTCTGTTCTTCTTTGATATACGGATTATGATGACCTATACAGTATCTTTTGGTCATTGTGTTGTCTGTTCTTCTTTGATATACGGATTATGATTACCTATTCAGTATCTTTTGGTCATTGTGTTGTCTGTTCTTCTTTGATATACGGATTATGATTACCTATACAGTATCTTTTGGCCATTGTGTTGTCTGTTCTTCTTTGATATACGGATTATGATGACCTATTCAGTATCTTCAAACGCTTCTTATACTTTTTTCCCCATTATCTTATCAAAAAATATATAGTTTGGTCAAAGTAGACATACAACATGAAACATATTTGGCAAAGGATTGCAAAGTTTCTGATATTCTGTTACGATAGCAAAATATTTAAAATATTGTAATGATGGACTGAAATTTAATTAAAAAAATAACCAATATAACTTCTAATTTATATTTGTTTTCTAAATTAAATGTTTAGGACAGAATAAATGCTGATACAATCTAATAAATTAATTTCTTAAAACGAAAACTTAAAAAAAAATTAGATTACCTGAAAACATGAAGTTAAAGATGACAATCCATAAAAACATGCTTATCCTACCATCCAATCTAAGTGTCAGACAGACCGACATCATTCCATTTCTCCCAGCAATTGAATTTTCTTTTTCTTTTCACGTTGCATTGCATGAAATTAATAATTTATTGTAAGATCTATCTAGACCGATGAAATATACGATTAAATGTCGCTTTATTAGATGTTGTTGTGATTGACATTAACATTATTGACATTCAATGTAGGTATACACATTCTGTGTACTAGTAACGATTCCTAGGCGGGATCGACCCACAAAGATGTTCGGGACGTCCCTATAGAAACGGACAGTATGTGCCCTCTCAATGGGGTGGCAGCAGCCAGGTTACAATGTATATATAATATGGAAAGCTTTGCCATAGACATTTACTGTGGGCCATCGTGGTCGTGATTGTATCGTAGTTGGATTTAAAATCAGTGTCTGTCACCACTAACGTTGTGAGTTCGAATCCTGCACAGGCGAGGTGTGCTCAATACAACATTATGTGATACAGTTAGTCAGTGACTTGCGACAGGTCGGTGGTTTTCTCCGTGTCCTCTACCAATAAAACTGACCGCCACAATATAACAGAAATATGGTTGAAAGTGGTGGTAATCATCATAGATGAACCAAACCAACAAACCATTTAGTGTGTGTCGTGCTTGGAAAGCGCCATGGTTTCAGTGTGCAAAAGATGCCTTATGTAGATTTCGGAAAGGGTATGCGCATTTTAGACGCTAAAAAGCTATCTATTTCCAAACCCATCACCCAATACCTTTCCAATGGCAGTCCAAAAAATGTTGCCTGGATGTTAACACTCCTCCTCATTTATGTATATTTTGTATATACTGTTGCACAGTTAAACAGCATGAATGGTATTTTTCTGACAAATTATCGTGCTACAACACATCAGTGTCGATTATGTTGCTACATGTAAGTCTTGCATATCCTTCATATACCTTACAACGAAATAATGTCGTATATATATATGTAAGTAGTGTTTTTCAAATCATTTAACATTATATAAAGCACGGCTTTGCCTCGAGCATGACAGACCGTGTCTTCGTACACCAGTCGAGTCAAAGCAAATGCTGTGAAAATGGTATTCGCTGCTTTTAGGTAAACAACCACCATTAAGTAGTCGGAATGGTTGACTCAAAGTCATGTTAATGTGTCTACCCGTGAACTGTTTATTTCATGTGAGCTAGCCAGGGGGTTAGGGTGGCTCAATGAGTTAGGTCGCTGGATCTAACAGCTCATACAAGCCTATCACCAATACGGCTTAGGCTCGAGCCTGGCTTTGTTTATTACAAAAAAGGGTGAATTCCATTCGCAGCCACAAGTGATAAAGTTTACCAGTTGCTTGCCCATGGTCGGTGGTTCTCCCCGGGTACTCCGGCTTCCTCCACCACTAAAACTAATCGCCATGATATAGCTGAAATATTGCTGAAAGTTGCGTTAAGACACCAAAAATCAATGAAATCATAAATAGCCAACTTAGTAGGTGTTAAACAACAATCACTCACTAGTTCATTTAAGATAGAAACGTAGATATCAACTTAGTTCGCAAGACGCGTTCCTGGAATTCTTCTTCTTTAGGTTTACAGTAAACCATCAACAAGACGCGTTCCTGGAATTCTTCTTCTTTAGGTTTACAGTACACCATCAACACGACGCCTTCCTGGAATTATTCTTCTTTAGGTTTACAGTACACCATCAACAAGACGACTTCCTGGAATTCTTCTTCTTTAGGTTTACAGTACACCATCAACACGACGCCTTCCTGGAATTCCTCTTCTTTAGGTTTACAGTACACCATCAACAAGACGACTTCCTGGCATTCTTCTTCTTTAGGTTTACAGTACACCATCAACAAGACGACTTCCTGGAATTCTTCTTTAGGTTTACAGTACACCATCAACAAGACGACTTCCTGGAATTCTTCTTCTTTAGGCTTACAGTACACCATCAACAAGACGACTTCCTGGAATTCGTCTTCTTTAGGTTTACAGTACACCATCAACAAGACGACTTCCTGGAATTCTTCTTCTTTAGGTTTACAGTAAACCATCAACAAGACGACGTTCTGGAATTCTTCTTCTTTAGGCTTACAGTAAACCATCAACAAGACGTCTTCCTTGAATTCTTCTTCTTTAGGCTTACAGTAAACCATCAACAAGACGTCTTCCTAGAATTCTTCTTTAGGCTTACAGTAAACCATCAACACGACGCCTTCCTGGAATTCTTCTTTAGGCTTACAGTAAACCATCAACAAGACGTCTTCCTAGAATTCTTCTTTAGGCTTACAGTAAACCATCAACAAGACACCTTCCTGGAATTCTTCTTCTTTAGGCTTACAGTAAACATCAATAATACGCCTTCCTGGAATTCTTCTTCTTTAGGCTTACAGTAAACCATCAACACTTTATTACTTATTGTTGCATTCGTGGACAAGAATAAATTTATATTACAATATTTACAGCCAAATAATTTAAATTAGTGTAATAATGAAAAAGATGATTAAAACTATTTACATTTTCAGTGTTGTGTTTTAATGAGTGTGTAGAGAACAGCAGTTGTGAGTTGTTCTGTGAGAGTTTCAGCTGTTTGAGATTGTATGTAGGATTCTGGTAGATTGTTCCTTTGTGTGACTGTTTATGGAAAGAAGGAATGTGTGTATGTTTTTTTAAGTGAATATGTGCCTAAACATTTGTTGGTGAGTTTTCCTGGTTCTTGAGTCCGCCGGTATAAGGATGGTGTCTGATGAGTAACCTTCATCGGGTACGCTCGAAGTAAAATGAATGGAAAGACAAATAATTTTAAAGTATTTGGGAGCCATGAAAACAAAAAAGCTTAAACAGGATAGCCAAAATCGGCTAAGATCACCGATGCCCGAGGGAGGAATACCTTAGTTTAAATAAAAATTCAATAATGTAGCATCTATAAATCTTGACAATAAATATATCTAATAAATAATGAATGTTAGTGCCGAAGCATCAACTACTGGGCGAATGATACCCTCGGGGACTAATGATGCACCAGCAGAGGTATCAACCCAATTACAGTAACAAAAAACATAGAAATCAAATTTAGTGCGCACGACGTGTTTCTGGAATAACATTCATCAGTTACACTATAAATCGAAAGATTAAAGATTTAAAATATTTTATTTTTAAATTCTTTGGGAGGAAGTTAAGGAAAGGGACTAAACTGAAAGCCAGCAATGTTTTATAGCGGCGTAAATCCTGGAAAATCGTATTGGTAAATGATATGATTTAAAAGAAGAGTTTGAAGATACCAAAGGGGTAATCAGAATCCGTATATCGAAGGACAAACAATACATTGCCATAGAGAAAATG
>MJUT01055630.1:310761-346582 GCA_002080005.1 Gigantidas platifrons | reverse complement strand
ATGTCTATTTCAGCGCATGACGACAAATGCCCAGCGTCGGCAAAATCAACAATATCATGACAGTTAGAAAATGAAAAACAATTTCGTCAAATGTCGTATTATCACCAAATAAAAATGTTTGTTTGATGGTGCTTAACGCCACTTTCAAAAATATTTCAGTTATATCATGGCGGTCAGTTTTATTGGTAGAAGAAACCGGGGAACCCGGAGAAAACCACCGACCTGGCGCAAGTCACTTACAAACTTTATCACATAATGTTGTACACCTCGCCCTGATCGAGATTCTAACTCATGACATCGGTGGTAAAAGGCACTGATTACATAGGTAGTTGTAAATCCAACTACCATTACGACCACGGCCACGGCGGCCCCTAGACAAAAATGTAAATCATTTGTAGTTAACAGCATTACTACTCTTTCATTCCAAATTAAAACATAAACCATCACAAGAGTAACACGACCTCTGTCACTAGTAGAGCAGAAATACTTACCATCACAAGAGTAACACGACCTCTGTCACTAGTAGAGCAGGAACTACTTACCATCACAAGAGTAACACGACCACTGTCACTAGTAGAGCTGGAACTGCTTACCATCACAAGAGTAACACGACCACTGTCACTAGTAGAGAAGGAACTACTTACCGTCACAAGAGTAACACGACCTGTGCTATTAGTAGAGCAGGAACTACTTACTATCACAAGAGTAACACGACCTCTGTCACTAGTAGAGCAGGAACTGCTTACCATGCCCTCTACTACTAATGGAGCAGGAACTGCTTATCATCACAAGAGAAACACGACCTCTGCTACTAGTAGAGCAGGAACTGCTTACCATCACAAGAGTAACACGACCTCTGCCACTAGTAGAGCAGGAACTGCTTACCATCACAAGAGTAACACGACCTCTGCCACTAGTAGAGCAGGAACTGCTTACAATCACAAGAGTAACACGACCTCTGCTACTAGTAGAGCAGGAACTGCTTACCACCACAAGAGTAACACGACCTCTGCCACTAGTAGAGCAGGAACTGCTTACCATCACAAGAGTAACACGACCTCTGTCACTAGTTTAGCAGAAACTGCTTACCACCACAAGAGTAACACGAACTCTGTCACTAGTAGAGCAGGAACTGCTTACCATCAGAAGAGTAACACGACCTCTGTCACTAGTAGAGCAGGAACTACTTACCATCACAAGAGTAACACGACCTCTGTCACTAGTAGAGCAGGAACTGCTTACCATCACAAGAGTAACACGACCTCTGTCACTAGTAGAGCAGGAACTACTTACCATCACAAGAGTAACACGACCTCTGTCACTAGTAGAGCAGGAACTGCTTACCATCACAAGAGTAACACGAACTGTGACTAGTAGAGCAAGAACTACTTACCATCACAAGAGTAACACGACCTCTGTCACTAGTAGAGCAGGAATTGCTTACTATCACAAGAGTAAGACGACCTCTGTCACTAGTAGAGCAGGAACTGCTTACCATCACAAGAGTAACACGACCTCTGTCAGTAGTAGAGCAGGAACTGCTTACCATCACAAGAGTAACACGACCTCTGTCACTAGTAGAGCAGGAACTACTTACCGTCACAAGAGTAACACGACCTCTGTCAGTAGTAGAGCAGGAACTGCTTACCATCACAAGAGTATCACGACCTCTGTCACTAGTAGAGCAGGAACTACTTACCATCACGGGAGTAACACGACCTCTGTCACTAGTAGAGCAGGAACTGCTTGCCATCACAAGAGTAACACGACCTCTGTCACTAGTAGAGCAGGAACTGCTTACCATCACAAGAGTAACACGACCTCTGTCACTAGTAGAGCAGGAACTACTTACCATCACAAAAGTAACACGACCTCTGTCACTGGTAGAGCAGGAACTGCTTACCATCACAAGAGTAACACGACCTCTGTCACTGGTAGAGCAGGAACTGCTTACCATCACAAGAGTAACACGACCTGTGTCACTAGTAGAGCAGGAACTACTTACCATCACAAGAGTAACACGACCTCTGTCACTAGTAGAGCAGAACTACTTACCATCACAAGAGTAACACGACGTATACTACTAGTAGAGCAGGAACTGCTTACCATCACAAGAGTAACACGACCTCTACTCAACATCCGACGGTTACCAAAACGAAACCGACGACCTTGAACTTACGTTCGGGCTTACTCGGGGTTTTTCTTTCATGCACGATAACTCCACACCATTCACATTCAAAATCCCGCTTTAAAAGTTTCGGCAACAAATTCCCGCGGATTTGCAACTGGAGTTATCGTGCATGAAAGAAAAACACCAAGGAAACCCGAACGTAAGGTCGTCATTTTCGTTTTGGTAACAGACGGATATTTAAAAAGATCATTGGGAGTGAACGCAGCTATTTTTTGAAGTCAAGTAGAGTTTAATGAAGGTAACTGCTGTTGTAATTCTTAGATAAATATCTTGTTAAATGAATTAAGGAGGACTAGCGGTGAGATGAAAGGTATTATTGGAAATAAAATTAGTTGAAGCGTGGCTACCGACGATATTTGTATCTCCCTTGTCTAGTGTATATATGTGGATAGTCGATCTCTTTATTCACCGGGAGCAAGTCCCTGTGAGTGGGGCGACATGTTTATCCGCCGACTGTTGCTTCCGTGAACTAGCACTAAAAAAGTTTAACTCAGCTTGTTGGTCTAGTACAAAGCGGACTTCATCATCATTTCATTGAAAATTAACTTGTTCTTGTCATGATATAGCTGCAAAAATTGCTCAGTTGGCGTTAAACAACAATCACTCACTCACTCACTATTCAAGCACAATTTTGAACAAAGAATTGCAGACATGTAAATGTTTCAGGAATAACAGTCGTACAGTCAACAGTGACGGGTTAGCAATGATCTACTTCTGTAACGGTTTGTTTTCTACAGAATGACAATTTCTGTTCGTGTCTGTCCACTTTTCACTCTTTTTTGGAATTCCATAGCTGCTTCCTACCAAGTGTCGGGTAAAACAAAATACATGAAGGGGCCGTCGTGATAAAGTTTGTCAGTGACTTGCGACTGGTCGGTGATTTTCTCCGGATCCTCCAGTTTCCTCCACCAATAAAACTGATCGCCAAGATATGACTGAAATATTGTGGAAAGTGACGTTAAACACCATCAAACAAACAAACAAATCAAAACAAACAAACAAACAAATAAACAAACAAACAAATGAATAAGCATTGCAACTATATCATCAATTTAATTATTAAATAAATGTTCATATAACTGGATTGTTGCTTTCTTCAGAAACTTGTACGAAACATAAGGCCAATAAGGAGACTACAGTGTTCACATTAACATATATACGAATGTTAGAACACATCAAATAGGCACCTGTTAAAACACGTCAAATAGGCACCTGTTAGAACACATCAAATAGGCATTGTATCTTTACATTCCTGGTACAATTATTTAAAGGATTAAAATTAATGCTATTTGTTTTTCTCGAATTTTATCTATGTGTAAAATGGACAGATGCACACAATCACAAACCTATCCTTCAGACTTTTATTGAGTGCATCTGGTCATTTTTCTGGTACAATTATGTAAAGGATTAAACGCTAATTTTTTCTGGCTTGAACCCACGATCTACCGTACTCAAGGCGAGCACTAAAATGTTGATATAACGGAAATTAATCGTTAAATATCATAAAAATGGTTTTGATTGAGGACTACTATTGTCGTTAACATTGAAGAGAGACAGGCGTTATGAAGTCGGCCACATTGTTTACCTTCAAAGAGCAAAGACTGGTTGGCTCGGAATCAGAATAAAGTATCCGAGTGGGGCGACATGTCTATCCGCGGACTGTTGCTTCAGTGAACTAGCACTATACAAAGTTTAACTCAGCTTGTTGGTCTAGTACAAAGCGGACTTCATCATCATTTCATTGAAAATTAACTTGTTCTCGCCATGATATAGCTGAAAAATTGCTCAGTTGGCATTAAACAACAATCACTCACTCACTCACTATTCAAGCAAAATTTTGAACAAAGAATTGCAGACATGTAAATGTTTCAGGAATAACAGTCGTACAGTAAACAGTGACAGGTTAGGAATGATCTACTTCTGTAACGGTTTGTTTTCTACAGAATGACAATTTCTGTTCGTGTCTGTCCACTTTTCACTCTTTTTTGGAATTCCATAGCTGCTTCCTACCAAGTTTCGGGTAAAACAAAATACATGAAGGGGCCGTCGTGATAAAGTTTGTCAGTGACTTGCGATGATTTTCTCCGGATCCTCCGGTTTCCTCCACCAATAAAACTGACCGCCAAGATATGACTGAAATATTGTTGAAAGTGACGTTAAACACCATTAAACAAACAAAAAATCAAAACAAACAAACAAGCAAATAAATAAGCATTGCAACTATATCATCAATTTAATTATTAAGTAAATGTTCATATAGCTGGATTGTTGCTTTCTTCAGAAACTTGTACGAAACATAAGACCAATAAGGAGGCTACAGTGTTCACATTAACATATATACGAATGTTAGAACACATCAAATAGGCACCTGTTAAAACACATCAAATAGGCACCTGTTAGAACACATCAAATAGGCGTTGTACCTTTACATTCCTGGTACAATTATTTAAAGGATTAAAATTAATGTTATTTGTTTTCCTCGAAATTTATCTATGTATAAAATGGACAGATGCACACACTCACAAACTTATCCTTCAGACTTTTATTGAGTGCATCTGTTCATTTTTCACATTGATAAAGTCCGAAGAAAAAAAAAATAACGTTTAATCCTTATAATTCATAATTCAAACCACTCCTATTGAGCCCATATGTTTGTAATGACGTAATGTGTGTAGAAACATCATCCTATTTTAGAAAATTGACAACAGGAACACAGGCTTTAAGAATGCTATTTTAATAAAAACAATACTATATGTTGGTATTTGTTGCTTCCGCGCTAAGCACGTAGCATTAAGAAAAAGGAGAAAAGACTGGTTGGCTCGAAATCATGATAATGTTTCCGAGTGGGGCGACATGTCTATCCTCGGACTGTTGATTCAGTGAACTAGCACTATAAAAATCCCCAAAAGCGTGTTGGTCTAGTACAAAACGGACCCCATCATTATCTCATTGAAAATTAAATTGTTGTCGCCGTGTATAGCTGAAAAAATTGATGAGTTGGCTTTAAACAACAATAACTCACTAAAGTACGATTTGGAACAAAGAATTTCAGACATGTAAATATTTCGGGAGTAACAGTCGTACAGTAACCAGTGACATGCTACCAACGCCGTACCCCTACAGTCCAACTAAAATTGTTTGAAGGAATGAAATCACCATTACGTGGAATTGGAATGATGTTGTCGTCTGTTATCATATGATCACGTCCGGTGTTATCTATCCACAGTTCCTTCTTTTTTGCATCCAAAAGAGCACCACGATGATTTATTTTGTAGTTGCGGTCTCTACTTATTTCGTGGTTTTTGCAGATTGTAGAGCCACACTCACTGATAACCGTCATATAAACACTGTTAGACGATGTACTCAATTCAAATTCTAATGTATTCCCACGTTGAATTTGTGAGTAACTCGGGTTGCTCCAGCTACATGTTGAAACTGGTCAACTTTGTGTGCATTAACCCCAATACCGTGCACATCGAGACCACCTCCTGCCTCTCCTTGCACCTTCAACACTTTATCACCGGCTACTCTGCACCATATATTGTTTGTGCTACCATTAGCAACATTTAATTTGATTATCTTAGCGCCCATACTGCCTGTAAGGAAAACAAAACAAAATAGTAATTGAATATACCACAGTTTAACATACACCTACTATGAACATGTGTATTATTAGTCCATAGCATATTAATATATTTTATTTTGATTGGATAATTACTGTTTACTATTTTTGAACAGTGTATGCTTAATCTTGCCAACGGGTGACGGGAATTGTACCAGTTTGAAACAATTTCCCGCGGGACTATACCTGTGGACTAGATTTTTTCCTGCGTTAGTCTTAAATATTTTTGACAAGATTTTCTCTCATTTAAAATTGACGGCGATATAGTCATTTTATCGTTTGTATTTATTTTTCTTGTATGTCTAGAATGAGATGCTTTGTACTGAACATAATATTTTCTCATACCTTGGATGAGAATAAAAAAAATTAAAATCATCCCTTGGATAATGTAGTCCGTTAATTCAGGTGAAAACAATTTTTCTATCTTACCCAAAACAAGCTACAGGAGCGTTTTCCCTCAAAAATGTTTCTCATTGTCGATTATTATTGAGGGGGTGTTAGGGGGTTATGGTGTTTAACACCACTTTCAACAATATTTGTCATATCGTGGCAATCAGTTTTATTGATGGAGGACACCGGAGTACCCGGAGAAAACCACCGACCTGCCGCAAGTCACTGATAAACTTTATCACATAATGTTGTATCGAGTACACCTCGCCTGAGCGGGATTCGAACTCACAAGGCACTGATTGCACAGATAGTTATAAATCCAACTACTATACGATCACGACCACGATGTTCTCTTCGATTGATTGATTACATACATCCGTGTATTTTTAATATATTTCATAATAAAAATATATCTAGACTGTGTCCTTAAATGCTGCTACAACAGCGATAAAATTTATTTGACCCACATTTCGCATTTTCCGGAATATACAGTAATAGCGAGCATCGCAAGATGCGAGCTAAACAGCAACAATGTGTGTAAGGAGATGAATCAATATATACAATCAATACCAACCGGAAATGGATTCTAAGTTTCGGCATAGAATGGACAATCGGAGTGAAGTACAGGAAATAGCCTTTTAATTTGAATAAAAAATAACTATCCAGTTTAAAAATAACAAACAAAGAAAAAATAGAAAGGAAACCGTACAGCTTCTTTACATGAAACGATTAATTTATTTAAACAAATGGCCAATCGTTAGACTTCTTGTTTCGGCCCTAAAAAGATCGTCCCCGATATATCTCGGCCCTAACAAAAAGCCGTCCCCGATATATCTAGGCCCAAAAAAATATCCTTTGCAACAGAATTAACCAGGTAAGTCGAATTGAAGAACAAAGAAAATTAATCAAGAATAATGAAGAAAAGAACCCAAAAACTACTATTTGTACATGTACATGTCTATGCGTAGATGCGATGCTCGCCTGTAGGCTGTGCCTAATCTATATTATAATACTAAACTATAACTAATAAATAATTTGGAAAGTAGAGATTGTTTAATTATCATTTTTGCAAGAGAGATCTTCGGCGAAGAATTGACATTTTTACATAGAATTTATCCACGACATTTAATATTTACTAATAAAAACATAAATATCAAATGTAGTGAACAAGACAAGTTTCTGGAATTACCGTCACCAGATACACTCAAAGCAAAAAATGTTTGATAGCCATTTTTGGGAACATACTTAAGGGCCTAAACAGGATAGCCAAAGTCGGCTAAAGTCACATGTCTGCGGGAGGTGAATCGTAGTTTAAAATAATAATAACATGAATTAGGAACTGTAAATATATATAATAAATCATGTCAGTGGGGAACAATATTTCAGTTATATCATGGCGGTCAGTTTTATTGGTGGAGGAAACCGAAGAACCCGGATAAAACCACCAACCTGTCGCAAGTCATTGACAAACTTTATCACATAAATGTTGTACACCTCGTCCTGATCGAGATTCAAACTCATAACATCAGTGGTGATAGACACTGATTGCATAGGTAGTTGTAAATCCAACTACCCTAAGATCACGACCACGACGACCCCAACAAACAAATGAGCGCTTTGACTAAAATCTTTACCAAAATACACAACAAACAAGACTGTTCGATATATAACAGTATGGACATACCTGTGTGGTGATATCAGTCAGTGTACTTGTGGGTTGACACAGGTTTGGTTTAAATAATATATTTTCTTACGCATGTCGGTCAAAGGTTAATTCAATATGTTCTTTGAAGTGAAACAAAAATATCAAGAATTTAATGAATAGTATTAAATGACAAATCACACCTAGAATAGCTTACATTCCTTTTCATTTAAATAAGAAAGTTTCCAAAGCTAATGATGTGTGATACAACCGCTACAACATGGCCGTGCGATAGTGGTGCATGGAGAATTCATAACCATCCTTAGGAGGGGACACCAACTCTTGTATGGAGTGAGAGAATGACAGTTGTTTAATGCCAAAAATCAGCAATTGTTCAGCTATACCATAGATAGGACTAGTTACATTAGATGAGATGATGATGATATCCACTTTGTACGGTTAGTGAGATTTTTACATAGTGAGAGCTGAATGTCGGACAGTAGAGAAACAAAACACCAGATACACATCGCAAAGTAAAATTATAATATATCTAAAGTAAAAAAATAAATCTTATTCGATGATAAATTCCATAGCAATAGTATCTGTCCAGTGCTCTGAATTGTGGCTAGTTTGAAAGATGTGAGAATCTTTGCATGATTTGCTTGAAAATGTTTGAATGCTTCTGTGCTTTGTCTGAAAATGTTGAAACGCTTATCTTATTTTCCTGAAAATGTTGAAATATTTCTGTTCTTTGTATGAAAATATTTCTAATTTTCTTGACAATGTTGAAATATTTCCGATTTGCCTGAAAATGTTGAAATATTTCTGATTTGCCTAAAAATGTTGAAATATTTTCGATTTGCCTATAAAAATGTTGAAATATTATCGATTTTCCTAAAAATGTTGAAATATTTCTAACTTGCCTGAAAATGTTAAAATATTTCTAATGTGCGTGAAAATGTTGAAATGTTTAACTGATTTTGAAGATATTTTGCATGTTAGGAATACAATAAAGTTGTAATGAAGGATTACAATCAGTGTTTTTTAATCGTAACGGACATCGCAACACCGAACTTAGAACGTAAACACACAAAATAGAACATAAAAAATCTAAAAACAATTAGCAATAAGGACCCCATCAAAAGCGTGAATTTAGAAGTAAAGAACTCAACAACACTCGTCACAGTTTTACATCATCAAATTCTCTATATAAAATAGTAAAATATTGGTCTTAAATAATCAGAGCAGTTGGGTATAATAGTCTAACACTTTCATTCTTATATGTGGAGAGCACTTGTATACGATATGACCGCATTATTTTACTAAGAAGGGAGGTTTGGACCTTTAAAACTAGTTTAACCCCGCCATATTTGATAGAAATGCATGTAACAAGTCAGGACAGTGAGCGATCATGTGTTTGTGTGCTATGGGTATTTTGCCCCTTTCTGTGATTTTTTAGAACTATTTCGATATTATGATATTTTTTGTTTTTCATTTTATTTCTACATAAAACCTTGTTTTTAGGTTCATTATAATTAGTAAATGGCCCAAATTATAAAGAAAAATAACATATTTCGTGTGGTATGAGATTTAATATTTTGCTTTGATTTACCTTGTATTTGTGTTGTTGTTTATGCAAACATAACGTCTTTCATATTTTCGTTTTAAACCAATTACTCATCGAAGCTTGACAAATTTAATGACGGCCTTTAAAAAGTTTCAAAGTAATGCATTTTAAACAGTATAATTAGACTGTAAATGGTATCGTTCTCGGAGGGCAATGACATTCGGAAAATTATATACTAAATATAAAATAAAATGCATTAAATTATTTAGGTTCAAGGACAAATATACAACCTGTCTTATTATACTATTATATGAATGTGGAAAGGATCGATGATTTCAAGCTAGAAGTACTTTTTTATTTGATTTTGGGTGTTTTAATGCCACTTTCAGCAATATTGCAGTTATATCATGGCAAGCAGTTTTAGTGGTAGAAGAAGCCGGAGTACGTAATGGAGAATACACTTCAGCTGTAGATTCTTAAAAATAATCAACGAGACCCGTAAGGGTCGAGTTAATTATTTTTAAGAATCTACAAATTGAAATGTATTCTCTTACATAATACATTTCCATCTGCAATGTTTTTTTTTACCTTTTTAATGTTCAAAAAGCTAAATAAACCACAATTAACAAAAATTAAACAACAAAATTTGATCGGCATTCGTGCTTTCGATTCTCGATTATGATTAGATATTTCAAGGTCTTTCAAGTGTCACAAATGTTCACCTGTGGTCTGTCTGATTTATTAAGTTGCGGTCGGTTCATTAGTTGTTTTTGTATTGCGAGAATATTCGTCAGTTCTGAACATAAATTATGCTAGATCTGAAATACTTGTACCGTGTCTTGTATATATTGATCAATTGCTTTATTAAACAAAGTGTTGATATCTTTTTTAACAAAGCTTATTATCAAGCATTATATATACTGATTACAAAATATAGTAATGTGGTCACCATAGACGAGTGGTAAGATGGAAATTTTGAAAGTCAAAGTAGACTTTAAAAAGCCCAGCTGTGGTTCGGTACCTGAAAGTCCCAGAATATGAAAATCATGTTTTTAAGTCTAAAATAATAAAAGGTTAAAGTTCGTATATTCAAGAACAAAGGAATGAATTGTAGATTCTTAAAAATAATCGACTGTTCGAACAATAGTGTGACGTCAGAGAAATGTATTATCCGGAAAGAACCACAGACCATGGGCAAGCAACTGGTAAATTTTATTACTTGCGGCTGCGAGTCGAGTTCACCCTTTTTTGTAATTCCATAAACGCGTCGTATGCACTAAATTTAATATCTACGTTTTTATTTGAACGAATCAACGATGTATATAAATTAAATAAAAAGGCACACTCAATGGGTACTGAAGACAAATATAAATTTATTAAGTGGCTAAAGATGCTTATTATTGTTACTCGATCTTTAGTTTTATATGTATGTTTTGCACATCGTTGTTTGTCCTTTTGTACTTTTTGTTCTGCCCATTGTGTTGTCTGTTCTTCTTCGATATACGGACTCTGATCACCCCTTCTTAAAACATTTTGCTATGAGTAAGGTACGTTTACTACTTTTTGTTACTATTTTATAGCAATGTTATAAACACTTTTAACTCTGGATCTGTAAGAAGAGTTTGAAGATACCAAAAGGGGAAATCAGAATCCATATATCGCAGAAGAACAGACAACACAATGGCCAAAAGAAACAGTACAAACTACGATCTACAACACATACATATAAAACTAAAGATCGAGTAACACGAACCCCACTATGCGTAAGGTACTTTACAAAATTAGCAAAATGATACACTTTTAACTCCGGATCTGTAAATAATTTACTGCCAGTTTACTACATAATTTTATTGTATGTTAAATTAAATACCTAGTTTTAAGAAACACCTACTCAAATTGATTCATTTATTAAATAATAAATTCCCGGTAAGTTAACCATTCTAATGGGTTTTTTTCTTTTAAAACCACAAAAAAAATCCACCTACTAAAATTAATTTATTTATGTTATTCGAGCATTCATATAAGTTTATGGTATACGACTCTTCACAAAATATTCACTGAAGCCTAACGTACTTTGACATGATATACCCTTAAATTGATTTCGGAGAAATGCAGTTTACATATACTATACAGACAAAAGTTAAAGACACCTTTGGAAAACAATTCTATGTATTACAATAAATAAATTTAATAACATGGATAAATATTGTTGAAAATGATTCATTGTGGTAGATTAAAATATCATTACACCCGATTCTAACGGAAGTTTGTGATAATTGACTCCCATAACACACTCATTTGATTGATGTTTCGGTGAATGATTAAAATTACACGGAATATGTTCCGGTTGTTCCTCATTATTTATTAGATAGCTATGTGTAGATCTACTATGACCAATACGACAAAATGTTGTTGAACAAATAAGTAAAAGGTATCTTTATGGATTTCAAAATACATGACAACCCGGACAATTTTGAGACAACTTGAACCACCCTTGAGACAACCCGGATCACCCTAAAGACACCGATAAATAAACTCCGACCACTTTTCAAAGAGAAAATAAAAATGCAAAACAAATAAATATTCTGACCCTGTAGATCCCAAAAAGCAATGCTTGTAAACTCATAAATGAGGCAGCAGTTACCTTAAACGTTGTTTTGTTGACATTGGTACACAGAAAGCAACATTATATCGGTGTCCAGAGACGGATTTATGTCTACTGTCAATAGATAAAATACGACAAGTACACATTGGCGATGCAGTTTTCGAGAGCAACGATGCATAGTTTTTTATTTCTTGGTATGCACCGTGGAACGAATGAATGCGACTAAATTTATATTGTATGCAAGGTGGCAAGGAGTATGATTTTGAGAGGCGTAAACAAACTAGTAGTAGACAAGAATGTGGTGACATAGAGTGAATTGGTGCTTTAATGCAACTTTCAGCAATATTTCAGTTATCATGGCGATCAATTTTAGTGGTGGAGGAAACCGGAGTACCCAGAGAGAACCACCGACCATGGCAAGCAACTGGCAAACTTTACACCATAAGAATACTAAGACATTTTTTGTCAACCTTTTCAATCGCAAAATTGAACAGTTTTTTAACTTCTTACAACTTTAAGTTTTTCTTTGTAGAGAAAGACTTCACACTGTCAAATTGGAATCTAATATATTAAGTCAATATTAATTGCCAAAAGACATACACGGAACTTTTAAAGCCAAATGGAGACATTGATTGATTGATTGATTGATTGGTGTTTTACGCCAACTTTAGCAATATTTCAGCTATATCGTGGCGTGATTAACTTTTATTATTATATGTACGCACCTACAAGATCCTTAGAAAAAACATCAAACATATTTGTTTATAAAACAATCGGATAATATGTACAAATAAAAGAAATATTAAAAAGATAAAAACATACATTTAGAACATATGTTATATAATTATATTTTTGTATATAAATTAATTTCTTTTAAAAATTGCATAATTGTGTCGCCTGCAACATTTGTAATAAATCACATAAATTGTTGACGTTGTAGAATGTTTGCCGAACATCTGCAAAATCTACACAGTCTACTAAAACATGTTTAAGCGAAAAATTGGAATTACACGGAATACATTCCGGTCGTTCCTCATTATTTAACAAATAGCTATGAGTAAGTCTACTATGACCTATACGACATCTAGTCAAGACTACCTGTTCCTTCCGATTTTGACCGTAAGAACAAGGAGTCTTGCCAACTAGGGAATGTATTTCATGTAATTTGCTATGAATTTGCTGGTCCCAGCTATCTTGCCACCGTTTTAAAATATATTTCACTATAAAAGGTTTAAAATTTGTGTAAGAAATAGAGCAATTGGATATAGGTTTATCCAATGCGTCCTTGGCTTCCTGATCGACGACTGTGTTTCCATGGATACCAACATGACTAGGACTCCATGTGAAAATAACATGTTTACCAATAGCAACAAGTCTTTTATAAATTTCAACTATTTTTAAAATGAAAGGGTTTTGAGTTTTACAACTGTAGTATTATTATAATTCCTCCTCCAAATAATAATAATTAAGTACTATAGGGTTCTTCTATTTTATTTTCTTAGACACATATTATATATAAATATAATATACAATCATATCCCTGTAATTAAATAAACAATATAAATACAAAGTCAGTGAAAAGAAAGATAACTCTTTCTAATATCTTATCATGATTTCAGTAAATAAATACAATACAAGGTAACCCAATATGATTACACAATTTATATTAAAGGTGACCTGGGGGTCATGAATTCATCAACATGTTTCGAATGATAAAGCAAGCAAATACAAATATTTCTTGACGTACATATACATGTACATCTTATCTTCCGGAATATATATGGTATACAATAAATGTGAAAATGTAAATATAATGTGATATAAAAAATAAACAAAAGTAATGAGCATCATAATACGCAGAGTCAGCGTAAGCTTCTTACACCAATTAATGCAATAAGGTAAATAACTTATTAACTAAATTAATTAATAAAAGCAAAGCGAAGCTAAGCAAAACAAAACAAAACAAAAACCAAAGAAACAGTAAAATAGAATACACCGATTCTTACCTCACATGAGGTGTAAAAGATTTCTTGATTAGATCTCCATGGCATAGGTGGTGAAATCAATTCAATATTACCTGTGTAACAAAAGAGTTATTTTACTCGACTGTTTAATATATATATGACATTTTAATAAACAAAAATACACACACTGTTTTTACAAATGACTGTTTACCAATGATCTGTTTTAAAATCTTAATCGCTCTCACTCCTCCGACATTCTTAACAGTAAACTTGTTAGGATAATAAATTTAATTAATAGTTCATTTATTAATTTAAATTATCAACTTAGATATATAGGCATTATTTACCAAATTTAAAAGGTTTAATCTGTAGTAAAGTTTATCATCTATTTTACACTTTCAACTATCATTCAGATGACTCGTATTCAAATTCATACAATTTCATACAATCCATTCATACAGGATAAAATTATGAATACGGACATTTAGTATCATATTAGATTTTAGAATAGAAAGTAACTGACCTTAGAAAAGAAATAAGTTCTCCAAATATTAGATTTCAACTTCTGAATTCCTGCTCTAAATTTCAATGTTGCACATAGATGTATCAAAAGCAATATGGTGTTGTATAGAATTAAAGACAATAGACAAAGGAATTTACCGCCAAAAATAGAAGTGACCAATGAAGATAAAGTAAGAGTGCGGTTCAACGAACCATGGATAGAAATGATTAGAGTTAAATATAGTAGAACCAGTTCGTGATTATGTCATGTCCGTCAAACAGGTCTATAGTAAAATCAATTAATCAAAATAATATCAACATACTTAATTACACTTTGTAATTAATCTGTAATAAAAGAAAGTAATTAAATAATTCCATTTAATTAAAGTATTACCAATGACAATCCTGAAAAATACTAGAAATACAAAAACTTATAAAATGGTTAAAATACAGGCTATCACATACTCCCCCCAGCTGAAAAATGACGTCCCGTCATTTATCTGACGAATTCCTCATAATATCAAGAATAGTCTGCGCTGCTTCTGCCTGCAAATTTTGAAAAAGGTTAGTATTTGCTAGTGATGTAATGCAATTAACCTTCTGAAACCAGTCTCTGCTACTTGCTGGATTATTCACAACAGACTTGGAAAGTTCATAAGTTCCTGAACTCATCCAAACTGGTGGCTTTCTTTGTCTACCTTACCTTCGCACTGGTTCTTCCGAATCTGAAAATGAAATATTTACAGGATGTTCATCCGGTGTTTCATCATCAGATTTCTCTGTTGAAGCGCTTCTGCATGTTACATCAGAATCTGTCTCATTAGCATAAATTTCATCATCAGCTTCTTGAGAATGGGCGTCCCCTTCAGATTCAGAAACAGCTACTGCATTATCTGTTGGGTCCTCTAGCTCTGTTTCTGCGGTGATTGGTTTATCACTGCTGTCGGCTACAGGTACCACTACAACCAACTCAATTGGTTCTTCATCAGAAGATTCCTCTTCTGTATCTACGTGTGCGGGTCTAATCTACGGTGACTTTGGTTTCAGTGTTCTCACTCTCGGTTTTGGAACTGGTTTTACTGGAGTTTCGCTGATATCTCCAACTGGTAGAAGTAGGTTTCTATGTGGATTCCTCTTTCTACCTTCTCCATCCTCTCTCTGTACAGTAAATACTGGAATGTCTGGGTTAGGCTGTTCTAAAACTTTATATGGTTCTTGTTCCCATTTATCTGCAATTTTGTGTTTTTCTTTGAAGGCAACAATCTTCACTAGGACACGATCTCCTACTCTAATAGTGGCTCCTCTGACTCTCGTGTCATACCCTTCTTTCTGTTTCAGTTGTGATCGCTTGGAGGCTTCGGTTGCAAGGTGGTATGCATGGTCCAAACGGTCTCTGATGTAGTTTGACCCTTTAACTTCCTTTCGTAAACCAAAAGCAATGTCGACTGGCAGTCTGGGGTTTCGGCCGAACATCAGATAATATGGTGAAAAGCCTGTGGAATCATGCTGTGTACAGTTGTACGCATGAACAAGAGGCCCAACGTAGGCTTTCCAATTCTTCTTCTGTTCCGGTTCCAAAGTCCCTAGCATGTTGAGTAGTGTGCGGTTGAATCTCTCGCACATACCATTACCCTGTGGGTGGTAGCTGGTTGTACGAGACTTGGTGATTCCTGTCATCTTGCACAGTTCTTCAATGACTTTTGATTCGAAGTTTGCCCCTTGGTCTGAATGAAGGCGTTCTGGGATACCGTAATGCACTATATAATTATTAAATAGGACTTCAGCAGTTGTTCGTGCTGTCTGATTTCTTGTTGGTATGGCCTGTGCATATCTGGTGAAGTGGTCTGTAATTATCAGGATATTCTGTTGTCCTCCTTTAGATGGTTCCAAGGTTAGGTAATCCATACAGATTAGTTGCAGAGGTGATGTTGTTCCAATACTTACCAGTGGAGCTCTGTGATTCGGTGGTGTTTTTCTACGAATACATCTGCCACAATGGGAAATCCATTCTTCTACATCCTTAGACATTCCTGGCCAGTAAAAACGGTCCTTCAATAATGATAAAGTCCTATCCTTACCAGGATGACCCATGTCATTATGCATTGCCTCAAGTACAGTGTTGATGTGAGCTGATGGCAATACAATCTGTTGTTGTACTTTGTCATTATTGGTGACTTGGCGATGGAGTACGTCGTTTATGAAATGGAGATGAGAAAATTGACGTTTCAAGATGCTGTCTTCTTTTTCTGGTTTCTGTCCAGTCTCAACCATTTTTCTCCAGTATTGTAACCTAGTACCTTTTTCTTGTGCTTTCTTCCAGTCGATGATATCGGAAGTTGATGTTCCAGCTGTGGCATCATCGATATCATCTTTTACTAAATCTGGTGATATAGCTAAGCATTCAGCATATGGAATGGAGCTGACCGAACTACAGATGGTACGGATAAAGTCCTGGTTAATGTATTGTCGTACATTAGAGTACGTAGGTATTCGACTTAAACCATCTGCATCAGCGTTGTTTTTTTCCCAGGGCGATACTTGATGTTGAAGCTGTAAGTTGCAAGGTCTGCTAACCATCTGTGCCCTGTTGCGTCAAGTTTTGCTGTTGTGAGGACATAAGTTAAAGGGCTGTTATCCGTCAAGACTGTAAACTGCTGTCCATATAAATAACCTTTGAACTTATCAGCGACAGCCCACTTCAAGGCTAAGAACTCCAGCTTATGGGGTGGGTAGTTCTTCTCAGCCTTGGTAAGTCCTCGACTGGCATAACAAATGACTCGCTTCTCACCCTGTTGTTCTTGGTATTGTACAGCTTCCAAACCAAATCCAGATGCATCGGTATGCAGTTCATATGGAAGTGTACAATCAGCATATCCTAAAATTGGAGAGTATGTAAGTAATCGCTTCAAAGTGTCAAAAGCATTCTTCTGATCTTCTCCCCAGTTCCATTCTCTCCGTTCTTTCTTCTTTCCCTTCTTTTTTCCTGTTGGAATTGGCATAAGGTCTGTCAATGGTCTACTGGTCTGACTAAAGTTTTTTATGAAGCGTCGATAGTATCCGACAAAACCGAGAAAGCGTCTTACATCTTCTGGCGATGCAGGAGTTGGCCATGTTGTCATTTTTTCTGTCTTATCTGGATCTATCTCTACTCCTGCTGCTGAAACGATGTGTCCGACAAATTTCACTTTTCACTTAAAGAATGAACATTTCTTCGGTGCTAGTTTCAAATTGGCATGTTGTATTCTATCCATTACTAGGCGTAAGTTGTTGAGATGTTCTTCATATGTTTTCCCAAAAATGATAACATCATCTATGAAGACGCAGCAAATTCGCAGGTGGTAGTCTGCCAAACAATCCTCCATTAGCCGTTGGTATGTTGCTGGACTGTTGGTCATCCCAAATGGCATACGAGTGTACTCATAAAAACCAAGAGGTCCGACTGTGAATGCACTCCTTTCCTTGTGTGGTTAAAAAATGTCCACTTGGTAATATCCAGACTTCATGTCGATGACCGAGAAGAAAGTGCTTCCACCAAGACAATATAGTAGCTCCTCTATCCTAGGTAGGGCATAACTATCTTTCTTGGTGATGTTGTTCAGTTGTCGGTAGTCGACACAAAGTCGTAGTGTTTTGTCCTTCTTTCGTACTAATACGACATTTGAGGCCCAAGGACTGCGTGATGGTTGTATAATTCCGGCATTCAATAATTGACGAAGGTGTGCTCTTACATCATCGTATGCTGCTGGTGGTATACGTCTATAGCGTTGTTTAAACGGTTTCTCATCAAGAAGATCGATTCTATGCTGAACGATATCTGTATGACCTACATCATCATCTGATCTTGAGAAGATGTCGATATATGACTTGATGAGTTGAAGTCCTCGTTCGAATTGTTGGTCGTCAAGATCACTTTTGGTAACTTCTATCAAGCTCATGACGTGAGATACTTCCTTCTCAGTTGGTTGTTCTGATTGATCCTGCTTGTACAGATACTGGTTGTAATTCGCATATTATGGCTTTCGGTGGTATGTTGATGGTTTTCGTTGTTACATTGGAAATTCTTACTGTAACTGGTCCATTCTGTTTATGATGGTACTGTATAAGAGATGGTTCAATGTCATAATCAGATTATTTTGCCAGTGTAGTTGACTGAACTATCGCTGGTGTATTCTGGTACGGTATCTCTTTATCTACATAACCGTTCACTGTGATGGATGTATTCGGTGTTATTGTAATGCTCTTCGTTCCATCAGTGCGTACAAGACCAATTCTATTGTTGTTTTTCGGAGTTCTCGTTCTCTAAGTAAGATGCAGCGGAATGATAAATACCAAGGTGTAGTAAGGTTGCTGATCTGTAAAAATCTTTCTCCATGTTCATTTTTCAAAGTGTCTATTATGTTGGATAAGGCATTGGTTCCCAGTAGTAAAGGTACTTCGCTATTGTATCTTTTGTAACCAATAGTATGCAATCATATAAGTGAGTATGTCCTGGAAACTGAAATTGAATTTCTGTATAGCCAATATAAGGAAGTTGCTGTCCATCTGCACATTCAATATCCAAAAGTGTATCTAAAGTGTGTAAAGGAGATGATATATGTTCTCGGTAGTAATTTTCGCTGACCGTAGAAACTGTTGAGCCTGTATCTAAAAGTGCTGAAGTTAACGATCCGTCAATATAAATTTTTGTCTCGGTGGGTTTTCCAATTAATCCTGGTGGTACTTTTACTCTGTTGGTTCCAGGAACTTGAGACTTTGCTAAACGTTTCCTTTGCATAGGCTTTTCCCCGTCTAAATCCTTCCTGAGATGGTCAACTCTTTATGCGACATCCAGTCTGTACATGTCCAAATAGTCCACAACGCCAACACTGTATATTCTCACCAAAAGTGTCGTTCGGTTGTCGGTTGTTGTAATTTCCTTTTCCTCTGCCTCGTTGTTGCAATTGTGATTCTTGTCGTGTTTTCCATGATTGCTGTGTCTGTTTCCTTGATTGTTGTGGTGGTTATATTTCTTGTTGTGTCCATGGTGGTTGTTGTGGTTGCGGTGTCCATGATTGGGTTTCTTGTTGTGTCCATGGTTGTTGTTCTGGTTGCGGTGTCCATGATTGTATTTCTGGTTGCATCCATTGTTGTTGTTGTTGTGCTGGTTTCCATGATTGTTGAGGTTGTGTTGGTTTCCATGATTGGTGTGGTTGCTGTGTTGGTCTGTATTGTTGTTGTGGCCGTTTTGATTCAAAGGAATCCATTCTGGTACCCATTTGTAAAATCATTCCTTTGATCTCATCAAATTCTGATTGACCTGTAGCAGCTTTGTTGATGTGTGGTTTAGAGGTTGAGGTCGACTCTTGTGGTACGTAGCTCTCTATCTGGCGTAAAGCGACTCTCAATCCATCAAAGTCCTTAATGGTGTCGTACTTGTATCCGGATATGGCCTTCAAGGAAGCCTTGAGTCCATTCCACAACATGAAGTGTAGCTGTTGATCTACTTCACTACTGTGAACTAAGCATCTGATAATGAACGGGGTAGGTAATTGATCAGTTAAATTTCTTAGTTCAGTTAAACTGAGCGCTGAATGTGGTGGTATATAAACCGAACACAAGGTAATAGTTTTATCTAAAGTGATGCGTACAGCAACAGCCTGTAGATCTGTGTTGAGATTAACATAGCTATGTGCAATGTTATCTCGAACGAGGATTGTTGAGCCGCCTGCAGCTCGTTCATCCTCATCTACATACGTGCTGTACACAGAATAATTTTTTAAGGATATTGCATCGCTTTTTTTTAAATGTGTTTCTTGAAGACAAAATGCAATTGGAAGGAAGGCTTGTACCAGTAAGGTGATTTCAATAAAATTAACCTTAAGGCCTCGACAATTCCATTGAATAATGTTGTTCATTTTGGGGGGCTGAATGGGAGAATAGTCTGCAGGTTTCCGACGGGATCTATTCCGCCGATTTCCTTTGGGAGATCTCCGAGAAGGGGAGTACGACTCGTCCATCGGCACACCCACACTGTCTCGTCAAAATGTCGTAATTCACTATGGACCTGGACAGGGTCGTTCATCATCTTTCCGTGTCCCTGTGTAGGACCGCTGAAGAGTTGAATTTTCGATTTATTTTTCTGAGATGTTTTCTCATTTGAAGATGAAATTGAAGTTTGAGCTTTTGCTGTTTGCGATGAACTTGATGTCTTTTTTGATGGAGTTTAAGTTTTATTACTAGTTGATTGAACAGCAAGTCGGGTTGGTTTATCCGTGTTTTCAATCCAGGTAAACATAGTTTGTGTTGCAACCGAATTCAAAACAGGTTTGACGACATTATCATATGATTTTTTCACATGTGAATCATTCGTCACAGAGACGAATCTACGTGCCTCGGGGTATGAATTTTTTTTTTTCAGTTTTTATTTTTTGAATTTCTTTCTCCTTTTGGAAAAACTGACAGTCCTTTGATGATGCCATGTGAGGTTGACCACAGTTGCAGCAATTCGGATCGTTGTTACAATCGAAGCCATCGTGGTCCTCTTCGCCAAACCTGAAGCATCGCACTGGATTTGGAACGACTGACTCTTACGTTGTAAATGCCCATGCGAAGGGAACTAGGTACAGTTGGGAAGATGAAAGTAATCAAAAAGGTGTTTAAATTTACTACTTCACCATTTTTTTTTGCTGTAAAACGCTTCACATGTGTGACAACCTGATGCACTAACTCGTGACAGATTTCATCGTCAGATAGTTCGGACAAATCATCGTCTCTGTAACGAATGATTCCCCTACTACTGTTAAATGTTCCGTAAGGAGAAGAGGATATTTCTATATTGTGGATTTGTTTTAGTGCTAGTAAAACCGATTGTTGTCTTCTATCATTAAACCACCTGATCGCATTTTCGTGACGTTTTTTACTTCTCCAGCACAGCTCTTTATAGATTTCTCGATTACAAAAGGTGACAATTTTGTAAGAGGTACGAGTCCTTCTTTACTTTTTAAAATTATAAATTTAGGAAACAGATCGCTTACTCCAATTTCATCTGTAATTACATTTTCTTTTTTTGGGATTTGGTACAGTTGGACAAAAGGATGAAGCCATGTTGCCATGTATAACGGTTCATCATCCTTGTCCCCCACCCACCACGGAGTGCCAACAAGGGCGATACTTGAATGCCGAGGATCTCCATCAGAAAATATCAGGGATTCCAAGGATGGTATACTCGAACAGAGGTTATTAACGCAAGCTTCGTACCAGGGCTGGTTCCCCGGTTGACTACTAGATTGACCCATTAGCCACCGCCTTCTTTAACGATCCCTTCTCTTGACTACTTGATAATAAAAAAGACATATTTATTATATTTATTCCATTTGCTTCGAACAGTTAGCAGGATCAGTTAAAGGGCTTGACGTGACCAGCCGATTGATCGAATCGGGTCCATTCGACCTCCCGTCTAGGTGAAGCAAGGGCCAAAGAGGTGTGTTTCAACCACCAAGATCCCGCCCTCCACCATCACGGGTTGCAACACACGGCGAACGTGTCGCCTCATTTAGTCTGCCTTCTACGACAAGCAAGAGGGTGTTGTGGGCCATTCGTAGTATCCCGGACCCACACAGGGCTGGAGACATTGTCAAGCATACATATCTGGTAGTTTGAAAGTCACTTCCAATTTCAAGACTCGTGTAAAAGTAAGTTAATGCAGTTAAAAGAAATCTGGGTGTTTTTCACTTCAAACAATTTGAACAAATAAAAAATAAAATTGTGTGGAGTTGTGTCCCTTAACAATGAAAACGCACTTTTTATACTATATAAAATTTCGATAAAAAAACGTAATTTTTTAAGTGACTCCGGCGATAGGATACAGAGTATCTAGTTCGTTTGTCCCGTGAGTGTTTATATTTTTTTAATTTTTTTTGTAATATTTCTAAAACAGGCACAAAAATGATTACATACGACATGGAAACTACTCATTAGGTTTTTTTTTTCATGATTAAGAAAAAGACGATCGAACGTGTGAACAAAGTTGGACTTTGAACTTTATTCATGAGTATTTTTGTGCAAAACTTAATACTATTCAATTAATTTTTTAAAACAGAACATGGTGTATTTTATACAGATATATCATGTTTGGGAGGGGTATTTGCGAGAAATACCAGTCGAGAGACGAAACTTTCCCGAGCCGAATGGCGAGGGAAATTTAGTCTCAAGACTGGTATTTTTCGCAAATACCCCTCCCAAACATGATATATTTGCTTAATTACACCGAATATTATTTAGAACACTGGCTAAATAAATAATGCCTTTTGTTTGTCGTTTTCAGGACCTAACATGATGTATCTGTTTAATTCTACCGAATGATGTTACATAAAACGCACAACTGATAACGTTCTACACATTTTGTTACAAGCGTCTCGGTGAAGGGTAAAAACGGCAAATACGATTTTGCAAATACCATGAAAAAAGTTAAATCTTATGTAAATACACCTACATGAAGTAAAAATTCTGCAATTTCACAATCAGAATCCAGCATTCTTATATAAGGTGTAATTAAGTCAATTATTGTTATTGCTCAGGTTGTTAATTGTCAAAATGTATGATGTAAATAGTTTAATTGAATGTAATGAAACATAATTTAAACATACAGGTAGATAAATCTCAAATGACATGGTACATTTATTGTCAAGTGATGAATATTTAATGATCAGAATACAGGTAGATAATTCGATCTCAAATGACATGGTAAATTTAATGTCAAGTGATCAGTATCAAATAATAACACCTGTATGTCCAGTAATTAATAATTTAGTTACAAATTAGAATACACACTCAGGTAATTTTGAGGAAGTAGATGTTCATATAACAGATGTGAAAGAAAAAGCGATAGTAAATATGAATATATCTAATGATTTAATTTTAAATGTAAATAATGTTATTGTTAATACTGATAATATACCAAATGACTTAGAATCTAGTAGTATTGACAATGTTAATCATAATAGTTTAAGTGTTGGGCTTAAACTGTTGTGGTATTAAAAATAAATTACAATATCCAGAATTTGAAGATTATTTACGAAGTAACGATATATTGTGTTTAATAGAAACTAAAACTTGGACGAAATAAATCTAATGGGATATATTTTAAGATGCAAAATAGGAAAAAAAACGCAAAAGAGTTAATATAATTCTAAATTATATAAAGATTGTCTAGATGTATCTATTGAACCAATATATACTAATTGTAAATTTGCTTTGTGGTGTAAATTTTCAAAACTAATTAGGGGGTCCCGGGTGGCTCAATGAGTTAGGTCGCTGGATCAAACAACTCATACAAGCCTATCACCAATACGGCGTGGGTTCGCGCCCGGCTTTGTAAATTACAAAAAAGGGTGCACTCGACTCGCAACCGCAAGTGATAAAGTTTACCAGTTGCTTGCCCATGGTCGGTGGTTCTCTCCGGGTACTCCGGCTTCCTCCATCACTAAAACTGGTCGCCATGATATAGCTGAAATATTGTTGAAAGTGGCGTTAAACACAAAAAATCAATCAAAACTAATTAGCAATGACGATGTAATATTAGGTATAATATATGTACCTCCAGGATCTACCTCATATTCTTCTCCAGATGCATTTAACCATATAGAAAATTACTATTTAAATCTTTTCACTAAATACAAAAAAGTTTTTGTTTGTCGGTGACTTCAATGCTCGTACTGTAGAAGAACAAGATTTTATATATATTGAAGAAAACGACATTGCTGAAGATTTTGAAGGTATTGTGGTAAATGAAGTGTGTGCATTAGATTTGTTTAACATTCCAAAAAATTGAAAAAAATATGGATAAACTAAAAATCGATTTGAAACCAACTGCTGGATTTTTGCAAGAGTAATACTATTTTTGGTATGAACGGTAGGTTACCGAATGACCGCGAGGGAAATCTACCATGTCGGAATGCTAGTTTAGTTGACTATTGTTTATGTAATGTTAATTATTTAGAGAATATTATTGGTATCTCGATGTATTAGAATTTTCATTATGTAATGTTAATTATTTAGAGAATATTATTGGTATCTCGATGTATTAGAATTTGCATCTCTATTCTGATGTTCACTCAGCAGTTGTTGTATCACTTAGATGTATGTATGTATGATAAAAACTAAAACGATGATTACCAAATTGTTGATAATTCTTTAAACCGGGAAAGAAATTAATAAATGGAACCATGAAAAGAATATTGACTTTCAAAATAATCAAAACGATAATGAGTTTTTAAAAAAAAATTGTGAATGATATGGAAACTGTAAACTTAAATAATTTAACTCAAGAGAAAATAAATTCATTTGTATGTGAGCTCGGTAATTTTCTGTTAGATTCTGCAAAGAATACTTTCCGAACTCATACTGTCAAGCCAAAAAAGAAAACAGACATATTCAAGAGAGCATAAACCTTGGTTTAACTTAGAATGTAAATTTGCGAGACAAAATTACATAAATAAAAACGTAAACACAAAGAGAAACTATCATTAAGCTTAGGTAAAAAAGTTAAAGAAACAGATAAACAATTATGGAACTTTTGAACAAAACTTTAAAATCATATAGAAAATATATTTAAAAAAAACTAAAAGGACTCCGATTACAAAATACAAAGGAATACTGGCGAATTCTGAACCAGCGTGATCATAACAAACAACCCAATAATGATTTCGTAAAGTTACTTGATTTGTTTAAAAAGCTTATTTCATCTGAAACCAACGCGCAAGATGCGATGAATATCCATGAAATAGACATAAATCGAATAAATGACTGAAATGAGATTAATTCTTAATAGTGAAATTCCTAAGATTGATTGATTGATTGATTGGTGTTTTACGCCAACTTTAGCAATATTTCAGCTATATCGTGGAGTGATTAAATTTTATTATTATATGTACGCACCTACAAGATCCTTAGAAATAAAACATATTTGTTCATAAAACAATCGGATAATATGCACAAATAAAAGAAATATTAAAAAGATAAAAACATACATTTAGAACATATGTTATATAATTATATTTTTGTATATAAATTAATTTCTTTTAAAAATTGCAAAATTGTGTCGCCTGCGACATTTGTAAATAAATCACATAAATTGTTGACGTTGTAGAATGTTTGCCGAATATCGACAAAATCTACGCAGTCTATTAAAACATGTTTAAGCGAAAAATTGGAATTACACGGAATACATTCCGGTCGTTCCTCATTATTTAACAAATAGCTATGAGTAAGTCTACTATGACCTATACGACATCTGGTCAGGACTACCTGTTCCTTCCGATTTTGACCGTAAGAACAGGGAGTCTTGCCAACTAGCGGATGCATTTCGTGTAATTTGTTATAAATTTGCTGGTCCCAGCTATCTTGCCAACGTTTTAAAATATATTTCATTATAAAAGGTTTAAAATCTGTGTAAGGAATAGAGCAATTGGATATAGGTTGATCCAATGCGTCCTTGGCTTCCTGGTCGACGACAGTGTTTCCATGGATACCAATATGACTAGGAATCCATGTGAAAATAACATGTTTTCCAATAGCAACAAGTCTTTTATAAATTTCAACTATTTTTAAAATGAAAGGGTTTTGAGTTTTAGAACTCTCAATTGCCAACAGGCAAGAAAGAGAATCTGAACAGATCATAAATTTACTCTTATCAGAAGAGGCAACGAACTTCAAAGCAAGAAGTATTGCATTAGCTTCTGCACTGAAGATTGAACTGGCAGATGGTAATCGAGTAGAGTAGACCTGCTGTCCGAAAACAGCTGCTGACGCTACTCTTTCACCGTCTTTTGAACCATCAGTATAAATTGCAGAGTATTCAGATGTTACAGATCTAATTTCAGCAAAATGTTGCTGAATTAGTAAAGGGTTTGTTTCAGATTTTTTGTATTGTGTAAGTTCAAAATTAAAAGTAGGTTTTGGATTTAACCATGGGGGATTTTCAGGAACTGCAATAGGTCCTATGTCATCCAAATTTATGTCAGTATTTTCAAGGTGTGATTTTACTCGGATTCCAAAAGATTTAATTGTTTTGGGTTGTTTATCATAAACATTTTCATATAAAGGATTAAAAGCACAGTCATATGCCGGATTTGAAGTATAAGCCTTCAATTTGGTCGCATATTGCATACCAAGTTTGATACGTCTGTTTTCAAGGGAAGGCGCGTTTGCTTCAACATACAAACTCTCAACTGGAGATGTTCTAAACGCTCCAAGTGAGAGTCGTAATCCTTGGTGATGGACTGTATCAAGCAACTTGATATACGATGGACGGGCTGAACCGTAAACTATACACCCGTAATCCAATTTGGATCGAATTAACGATCTATATAAATTTAATAAAACCGTGCTATCCGCACCCCAGTCTGTACTGGACACAAATTTTAAAATATTAAGAGCTTTAAGGCTCTTATTTTTAAGCATTTTAATATGGGGTAGAAAGGTAAGTTTACTATCAAAAAGGATACCTAAACTAAAAATTTAGTTTCTGTGACTATTTTTATAGGGGAATTGCATAATTTTAACTCCGGATCTGCATGTTCCTACAGTTTTTGAGCTGGAGAATTTAAATCCATTCTCCATTGCCCATTTTTCTATCTTATTTAGACATAGTTGTAATTGTCTTTCAATGTTGTTCATATTCTTGCCACGATAACATATCAGGAAGTCATCTACATAGAGAGAACCATCAATGTTATCATTTAAAACTTTTGCAAGGCTGTTTATTTTAATACTGAATAATGTTACAGAGAGGATGCTCCCCTGAGGAACACCCATCTCTTGTTCCTGAATGTCAGAATAGGTTGAATTTACTCTGACATTAAATTTTCTGTCCGATAGAAAATTTGAAATAAAATTAGGTAGATTACCTTTCAACCCCATATCAAAAAGTTCTTTTAAAATGCCATATTTCCATGTTGTGTCGTATGCTTTTTCTAAATCGAAAAAGATAGACACAGCATGTTCCTTTTTAGCAAAGGCGTTTCGAATAAAGGTTTCAAAACGAACAAGATGATCTAAAGTGCTTCTACCTTGACGGAATCCACATTGTATATTGGACAAGAGTCCAGTCCATTGGATTCAAGAAACCATAGAAGGCGAGCATTGATCATCCTTTCCATGGTTTTACATACGCAACTTGTTAGTGCAATAGGCCGATAATTCAACGGTTCGGAATGTTCTTTACCAGGTTTTGGAATTGGAATGACATTAGCTAGTTTCCAAATTGATGGCAAGTCTCCTGTTTCCCAAATGTCATTCATGAGATCTAAAAGAGTTTGGAGTGCCGATTCCGGAAGATGTTTGAGAAGCTGGTAATGGATATCGTCGGGGCCACATGCAGTGTCATGCGCCTTATCCAACGATTTCCTCAATTCATCTAACGAAAACGGGCGATTGTATTCCTCCAAATTCTTTGATTTAAAATTCAGTTTAGTTTTTTCTTTTTGTTTTTAAAATTTTTGAAATTCGGGATGGTAATTTTGAGTAGAAGAATTTTTTGAAAATGTTTCGCCTAATTTATTTGAAATGTCTTGTTCAGCTGTTAATGTGTCATGTCCATCTTTTAAATGATGGACGTTTGTTTTATTATTTTTACCTTTAATTTTTTGTACCATATTCCAAACCTTATTAATCGGTGTATGGCAATTTAATTTAGAAACAAAATTACGCCAGGAAGTGCGCCGATTTTGCTTCAATGTCCTCCGGGCTTTCGCCCTGAAGATGCGGAAATTGCCGAGATTGTCTGATATAGGATGTTTTCCGAACCGTCGTTCCGCCTTTTTGCGATTTTTGATGGCTTCTTTGCAATCATCATTAAACCATGGTTTACCTGGATGTTTTGGATTTGTCGAGGTCTTTGATATAGTCGCATCAGCTATTGACATTACTGTCTCATTAAACTTCAAAATTGGGTCAGTGGCATTTCGGATCATTTCCATGTGAAGTTTTTCCCTGCACATCCCTTCGTACAGGGGCCAGTCAGCTTTATCAAATTTATACCGTGTAGGTCTTTCACCCACAGTAGAATTTAAGCTTTCTAGAATAATGGGAAAATGATCACTTCCACAAAGATCGTCATGCACTTTCCATGAGAAATCTAGAAGAAGAGATGGATCAGTAACAGTAAGATCAATAGCTGAGTAAGATCCGTTCCCAGGATGTAAATATGTATCTGTACCGTCATTAAAGATACATAATCCCTCCTGGGAGAGAAAGTCTTCAAGTTTTTTGCCTTTGTCGGTAGTTGTTTTGCTACCCCACAAGGGGTTATGACCATTAAAGTCGCCCATGATAATAAACGGGGTAGGTAATTGATCAGTCAATTTTTTTAGTTGTGTTAGACTAAGTGCTGAATTTGGTGGTATGTATACCGAACATAAGGTTATTGTGTTATCTAAAGTGATACGTACAGCTACAGTCTGTAGATCTGTGTTGAGATTAACATAACTATGTAAAATGTTATCTCGAACGAGAATTGTTGAGCCGCCAGCAGCTCGTGCATCCTCATCTACATAAATGCTGTATATGGAATAATTTTTTAGATTTATAGCATCACTTTTTTTTTAAATGTGTTTCTTGAAGAAAAAATGCTACTGGAAGAAAGGCTTGAACTAGTAAGGTAATTTCAATAAAATTTATCTTAAGACCTCGACAATTCCATTGAACGATCTTGTTCATTTTGGGGGTCGGATCGGCGAAAAGCTTTTCTTCCGTTGGGAGCCCTTCCGCCTACCACCCTTTGGAGATCTGCTCGGAGATCTCCGCATTTCTGATGGTGACTCATCCATAGGGGATGGTGAATCGCCAGGGGAAAGATTCCATATAGATTCCTCCTCCGAATCGTCTAGATGTCCATATTTATTGTGGACCTGGACAGGGTCCTTAATCAGTTTGCCATGTCCTTGTTGGGGACCTTTTGAGAGTTGACTTTTTGAAGTTTTATTATTAACCTGTTTTTGTTTAGTTGAAGAAATTGAAGTTTTAACTGCAGTAGAGGCTGTTTGTGAAGAACTTGTTTTATTTGATGGTGTTCTCAATCCAGGTAAACATTGTTTGAGTTTCAACTGAACTGAAAACACGCTTGGCGACACTGGCATATGATTTTTGCACAGGTGAATCATTCGCGGTAGAGACGTGTCTGCGCGCCTCAGGGTATGATACATTTGTTTCTAATTTAACTTTTTGGATCTCTTTTTCTTTCAGAAAATACTGACAATCTTTGGATGAAGCCATGTGAGGTTGGCCACAATTGGAGCATGTCGGATTGTTATTACAATCGAAGCCCTCGTGGTCTTCCTCGGAACACTTAAAACATCTAAGTTTCCCTTTACATTGGCCTTTACCATGTTCGAATTTTTGACACTTAAAGCATCTTATTGGACTCGGTACATACGGACTGACTTTAACATTGTAAAGGCCCATGCGAATGGATGACAGGATCGTGGGAAAATTAAATGTGAGAAGAAAAGTGTTAAGCTTAACTGTCTGTCCATTTCTTTTTGCTATAAATCGCTTGACATGTATAATACCATGAGGTGCTAGTTCCTCGCAGATCTCTTCATCAGAGAGATCGTCCAAATCTTCGTCTCTGTAGCGAATGACTCCTCGACTGGTGTTGAGAGTTCTATGAGGAGTGGACGAGATCGCTATATTATGAATTTGTTTCAGTGAAAGCAGGTTTAATGATTGTTGTCTTCGTTGACATTCAATCATTAAACCGCCAGACCTCAGCTTAGTTACATTTTTGACTTCACCTGCACAACTCGTGATGCATTTTTCTATAACAAACGGTGATAATTTTGTTAGAGGTATTAAGCCTTCGTTACTTTTAAGTACAATAAAACGCTGGAAATTGTTAGAATTTCTTCTTCATATCTACTGTCATTTTTTCTTTTCTTATTTGGAATCCGTTGATTTAAAGGATCTGAAGTAGCCATGGTGCCATGTATAAGAGTTCACCATCCTTGTCCCCCACCCACCACGGAGTGCCAACACGGGCGATACTTGAATTCTGAGGATCTCCGTCAGAAAGTATCAGGGATTCCAAGGATGGTATACTCGAATAGAAGAATTTCATTGAGAACGCAAGCTTCGTACCAGGGCTGGTTCCCCGATGAAACAATCGTTTGAAAGATCAACTACTCGATTGACCGACCCATTAGCCACCGCCTTCTTTAACGATCCCTTCTTTTGATTATTTAGAGCAAAATTGTTATAATTGTTCTATTTGAATTGAACAGTGTTGAGAGGATCAGTCAAAGGGCTTGACGTGACCAGCCGATTGATCGAATCGGGTCCATTCGACCTCCCGTCTAGGTGAAGTAAGGGCCAAAGAGGTGTGTTTCAACCACCAGGATCCCGTCCTCCACCATCACGGGTTGCAACACACGGCAAACGTGTCGCTTCATTTAGTCTGCCTTCTACGACAAGCAAGAAGGTGCTGTGGGCCTATTCGTAGTACCCCGGACCCACACACGGCGAAATTCCTAAGAAGATCTGATAATAAATGAATACATTAAATCGACATGCAACCAGTTACTTGATATATATATATATATAACTTTTTAATATAATCTTTAAATATGGCTTAATACCGGAGTCGTGGATATGGGGAACTTTAAAACCTTTCTATAAAAATAAAAGGAATAAATATGATCCAAAAAATTACAGGCCTATTATTATAGTGAGCTGTATTGGAAAATTGTTCACATCCAATTTGGGTAATAGATTTACTGACTTTTCTGACGAAATTTTGCTGCTGAGTGAAAGTCAGTGTGGTCTTCGAAAGGGATATTCAACCATCGATTGTATTTTTGTTCTTATTCATGTTTTTATATACTAAAATAAAAAAGAAGAGAAATTATTATGTGCATTTACCTATTTCGATAAAAGCGTGACAAAATCAGGCGCGAGGCGCTATGGCATAAAATAGTAATGAGTAACATTAGCGGAAATATGCATAGAATTATTTTTAATATGCATAATAATATTAAATCATGTTTGTTTTATAATGGTGAAAAACTGAGTATTTACCGTGTGAAATTGGTGTTCGACATGGCGATAATTTATATTCTTTTTATTTTCGCTATTTGTAGACGATTTGGAAACAGGGGTGGGATTCCCATGTGGTAACAAGACAGTTCGGCACCCGTTGAAAAAGACAGTTCGGCACCAAGACAGTTCAGTATCAAGACAAATCGGTACCAGGACAAATCGACACCGCATTTTCTTAAATTCAAACAAACGTGAAATGCAATCAAAACATAATTGATTTAAATTTTCTTTAAAAGAAGCCATAATTAACTCTCTTAATTAAGATCAAAAGCAGTGATCAAATGTTTACAGCTTGTGTTTGCATTGGTGATAGTTTGACCTTTAAACATATAATGAAAAGAAAATTACTGTGTATGGATTTTTATTGTTTTTAGAATCCATACCACTTCCTAAAGCGTGTGCAAGCCACAGTGAGAAATTTTGAGTTAAAGCGAAGAAACATGATAAAACGGATGGGGCAGAAAATTTCACTATGTCAGACGACAGTTGTACACAGTGTAACAATGTTGTCCACCCTGGGCAGGAAGCACCCCAGTGTGATCGTTGTCAAAGGTGGCAGCACAGAATATGCAACACTGGTAAGTATTGTTTTATAATTATTATTATTCACTCTGTAGCTATGAGTTTCCACAGAATATTTCCCTATGTAGGCCTACTTCACTCTATTCACAAAATAGGCAAGAAATTATTTTTGTCAAATGTTCATGGAAATTTTATTGCTAAAGCAGAGAATTTCTACATTTTTTTCTGATAACTTTGAAATATTTATGTGATTCATGATTTTGGAGAAAGGTTGGATAGAAACAATTTTGCATATAAGGTATGATTAAGAAAATTAATTTTTAATTTTTATTTCGTTGCAACTATGAATTTATTAGCCATTATTAAAAAAAATGTTCAAGTTACACAGTAAAGGTATGTAATTGTTTTTTTTTCTTTGGTTAAAAAAAGAAAAAAGAAAAAAAGAAAGAAAAAACAACAACAATCGGATGAATGTATATGAAACAAAATCACAAAACACAAGGAAAAAACAAGAGATATTGCGCTTTAAACGTTCTTCATCAAAGAGTTTTGTTGTTCCACCCTCAAGTTAAAAAAATGTTTTTGGCAATTAAACATTTTACTAAAATTTGGAATTGCCAAAGTCAAAATATTAATATAACGTCCGTATTGCATGATGTTATATATTATCGATTATTTGCAGAAACAGAAGAATGACCACATCCTCTGGCGCTGTACCAAGCGAGGCAAGACAATCAACTGCCCTACAACCGTCATCCAGGAGGGTGACAACTTCAGACTTGGTCAGAAAGAACACGTCCACCCAGCAGAGCCAGGGTCCACGATAGATGTGCAGATTAAAAAAGAGGTTTGATTGATTGATGATTTCTTGATGCCACATCAGCAATATTTCAGCTATATCGTGACGAGAATAATTTTGTTCAGTAACAAAATCTTATCAAGATAAAACAAGACAAAATATACGAGAATACTTTAAAATTAAAAACTAAAACAAAACGTTAAGTATCCGAGATTGTCGCAAATGGTGTAATAGTAATATGCTAAGGCAAACCATGACTTTATTATGTTTCCGTTGTTATTATCTAATGAATTAGTCCGTGGGCTAGCGTAACCCCCCACCTTCCATGTTAACATATTTTTTTAGGTCCTCCTATATATCCTCTTGAAAAAAAAAAACATGTTAACATTGAATATTTTGGGATGAACTTACATTTTTGAGCCCTTTTTTACATCCTTTCAACAATTTTGCCGGATTTTCAGATTTTTTCATTCTTCACTGTTGCTGAGATCTTGTAGCTTATGAACAACTATTAGAATATAAAAACTGGGGTTTGGTGTATAGCTGATTATATTATCATTCAAATGAATACAAGTTATTAATATTTTATGAAGTTCAGTAATCGTAGGAGGCAAAAAATATATCCCTACCCCTGATAAAATTGCGTAAAAGCGAGCCTTTTGTTTTCAATAGACAAAATATTACACAACTTTGATGATATATTTATAATGAATTTATTAAAACTATTGCATTTGTGGAAAATTAAACCTGGCCAATAAGGAATATTCTGTTGAAATTCTGAAAATCAGAAATTACCCATTTTTCATGTTTTCCGACATTGGTAGAATTTAAACCCTCTTAGATGATGTTCCTACGATTTGCTTTAATAAAGAATTTAAAGATCTTACAGGGCAAATAAAAATTTCACCCTGTCCGACCATGTTTCTAAGGAAATAAACCGAGTTTCATCAAATTTTACGTGTTTTTTTAGAGGGGTAGGGCTAATATTTTGCTATTTATTTGTTAATCAGTAGGTAGAAGGAACATAATTATTCCCTTTTTACATTTTTATAGTACCCAGATACAAAAATCAACCGTCATTATGATGCGGTATCCTTTATTTTATTAGTAAAATTAAGATATAAGCAGAATCCTGTGAAAATCTGTAAAATTGAAAATATCCCATTTTTCAAGTATTTTGGCCACAAAAATCACTTCATAAAGGATTACTAGTGCTTGATTTATCAAATGTGATATATTTGTTTAGTTTAGCATAAAAAAGATCGTAGTTTAGTACGAAATATTGTTTATCTAAACTTTTAAGGGAAAAAATGTCTTTTTTGTCATTTCGGGAAGGGGGAGGGTAGGCTTTTCACGTCTGACAAAATGTGGTAGCCACAAAGTGAATATATCTTGTATTCAATTGAAAGTTAATACCATAAGCTTTCAATTGATACCATATTGATATACTTTCAAGACTGTTTAGTATGCATTTAATGCTCGCAAAGACAAAAATTAAAAAAAATCAAAAATCCTCAAAAAGCTGCGACAGGGTGTAAATATTAGCCTCAAACGGCAAGTTCGTCCCAAAATTGTCAATGCCAACATGTATTTTCGTCAAGGGGATATATAGGAGGACTTAAAACAATATGTTAACATGGAAGGTGGGGTGTACGGGGATTATGCTAGCCCACAGACTAATACTGATGAGAAAATATTATGCGATTTTCGGCAGGGCAAGGGGTAATATTTTGCCGCTAGAAGTCCTATACAGGGTGGTACTAGAACAAATTTTATTTTAAAATGTCTCCATGACATAATTTCACACGACAGATGTATAATTTGGTTGTCAATTTATAATATGAAAAAGATATTACACGCTTTGGGCTGAATAGAGCTAAAATCGGCAAAAATTATAATATTCCATTTTTCTGCAATCTACACTACAAAGCATGTTTTTTGATGATGTAATGGGTTTAATTTTCGATAAATGCAATAGTTTTAATACATTCATTATAAATATATCATCAAAGTTGTGTAATATTTTGTCTATTGAAAACAAAGGCGAAAAATCTCGCTTTTACGCAATTTTATCAGGGGTAGGGATGTTTTGCCTCCTACGTTTACTGAACTTCATAAAATATTAATAACTTGTATTCATTTGAATGATAATATAATTAGCTATCCACCAAACCCCAGTTTTTATATTCTAATAGTTGTTCATAAGTTACAAGATCTCAGCAACAGTGAAGAATGAAAAAATCTGAAAATCTAGCAAAATTGTGGAAAGGATGTTAAAAACGGCTCAAAAATGTAAGTTCATCCCAAAATATTCAATGTTAACATGTTTTTTCTTCAAAAGGACATAACAAAGGACCAAAAAAAAAAATTAGTGGGGTTCGAAGGTGGGGGGTGCGTGGTAGGCCCATCTCAGCCCATGGCCTAAATGTATAGTTATATTCATGCACTGTAACCGAAATTAGCCTGACCAAATCTGTATATTTTTATTTCTCTTTCAGATCAAAGCTAAAGCTAGAGAAGCAGTGTATGGACAATCGACCAAGACCATACTGGCCTCAGTTCTTCGATAACACGCAGACATCACCGCTCCAGAACCAAGCAATCTACAACGCTCAAGCAACAAGATTAGTCTCAGACAAGATGATCCAAGGGATCTTGACTTTGAGGTATGTTTATTACATTCTTGCACATTTAAATGTATACAATCCGTATACCACCAGATCATATACCAGACACATTCGACCGCCTTGAAGAGAAAGCCACCAACAAAGACAATAAAGCCATCCAGGAAATCCTTAACTACGTATATCGCACATGAATCAACAACAACGTCTTCAGTGTCGTGTACTGGTCTGTGTTTATGACGTCCATCCGTACCAACAACGATGCCGAGGGGTGGCATAACAGGATCAACTACAGAGTGGCTGCCAGAGGACCAGTACCTTTTT
>MJUT01055630.1:247648-285522 GCA_002080005.1 Gigantidas platifrons | reverse complement strand
AGAGCAGGAACTGCTTACCATCACAAGAGTAGCACGACCTCTGTCACTAGAGGAGCAGGAACTGCTTACAATCACAAGAGTAGCATGACCTCTGTCACTAGTAGAGCAGGAAAAACTTACCATCACAAGAGTAACACGACCTCTGTCAGTAGAAGAATAGGAACTACTTACCATCACAAGAGTAACACGACCTCTGTCACTATTAGAACAGGAACTGCTTACAATCACAAGAGTAATACAACCTCTGTCAATAGAAGAGCAAGAACTACTTACCATTACAAGAGTAACATGCACTCTGTTACTAGTAGAGCAGGAACTACCTGCCATCACAAGCGTAACACGACCTCTGTCACTAGTAGAACAGGAACTACTTACCATCACAAGAGTAACACGACCTCTGTCACTAGTAGAACATGAACTGCTTACCATCACAAGAGTAACACGACCTCTGTCACTAGTAGAACAGGAACTACTTACCATCACAAGAGTAACACGACCTCTGTCACTAGTAGAATATGAACTGCTTACCATCACAAGAATAACACGACCTCTGTAACTAGTGGAGCAGGAACTGCTTACCATCACAAGAGTAATACGACCTCTGTCACTAGTAGAACATGAACTGCTTACCACCACAAGAGTAACACGACCTCTGTCACTAGTAGAACAGGAACCGCTTACAATCACAAGAGTAACACGACCTCTGCTACTAGTAAAGAGCAGGAACTACTTACCATCACAAGAGTAACACGACCTCTGTCACTAGTAGAACAGGAACTACTTACCATCACAAGAGTAACACGACCTCTGCCACTAGTAGAGTAGGAACTACTTACCATCACAAGAGTAACACTACCTCTGTCACTAGTGGAACATGAACTACTTACCACCACAAGAGTAACACGACCTCTGTCACTAGAAGAGCAGGAACTGCTTACCATCACAAGAGTAACACGACCTCTGTCACTAGTGGAGCAGGAACTGCTTACAATCACAAGAGTAACATGGCCTCTGTCACTAGTAGAGCAGGAACTACTTACCATCACAAGAGTAACACGACCTCTGTCAGTAGAAGAGCAGGAACTACTTACCATCACAAGAGTAACACGACCTCTGTCACTAGTAGAACAGGAACTGCTTACCACCACAAGAGTAACACGACCTCTGTCACTAGTAGAACAGGAACTACTTACCATCACAAGAGTAACACGACCTCTGTCACTAGTAGAACATGAACTACTTACCATCACAAGAGTAACACGACCTCTGTCACTAGTAGAACAGGAACTACTTACCATCACAAGAGTAACACGACCTCTGTCACTAGTAGAGCAGGAACTACTTACCATCACAAGAGTAACACGAACTCTGTCACTAGTAGAGCAGGAACTGCTTACCATCACAAGAGTAACACGACCTCTGTCACTAGTAGAGCAGGAACTACTTACCATCACAAGAGTAACACGACCTCTGCTACTAGTAGAACAGGAACTACTTACCATCACAAGAGTAACACGAACTCTTTCACTAGTAGAACAGGAACTGCTTACCATCACAAGAGTAACACGACCTCTGTCACTAGTAGAACAGGAACTGCTTACCATCACAAGAGAGATATGGTTCAAAATTGTCATATTGAACTGGAAAATGATAAAAAATATTTTTGATAAATCATGTAATTATCAATGTAGGTTCAATGAATCTGAATCCATTCTTATCGAAAAAGAAATACAAAAATTAATAGATATAAAAGCTATTATTGAGACAACAGAGGAAGAGGGACAATTCCTCTCCCCTATTTTCCTCAGATTAAAAAAGAATGGAGAATATAGAATGATATTAAACTTGAAAAAATTTAATGAATTTATCGCATATCATCATTTTAAAATGGATACTTTCGAAACTACATTGAAACTGGTAAATAAAAATTCATATATGACTAGTGTTGACCTGAGACACGCATATTACAGCATACCTATTGCATTAGATCATCAAAAATTATTATGGTTCACATGGAACAATAAAGTTTTTCAGTTTACCGTTCGGTTTGGCCTGTGCACCTAGGTACTTTACGAAATTAATGAAGCCAATATATGCTAAACTAAGAAATTTGGGCTACACAAATATTGGTTACATTGATGACAGTTTACTTTTTGGAGATACAGCACAAGAGTGTGAAAATAATGTACAGGAAACTGTTTCATTAATGTCAAATTTAGGCTTCATAATACAAAACCAAAAATCTCAGTTACCACCTGTAACTAAAATACTATTTTTAGGAAATTTAATTGATTCAGAAAACATGATTGTTACTCTACCTCAAGATAAAAAAGAGATTATAGCAAAAGAGTGTCGAAATTTATACAATAAACAAAAAGACAGTATAAGAAATGTAGCAAGAATAATTGGTCTAATAGTTTCTAGTTTCTCTGCAGTAGAATTTTGAAAATTATTCTATAGAGAATTAGAAAAAGAAAAAAATTTGGCACTAAAACAGAAAAATGGTAATTATGACTCTTGTATGTCCATTTCAAGATCTACGAAACGAGAACTCTACTGGTGGTTTTCAAATGTTTTGGAACAAAAAAGAATTATCTCGCATGGCATCCCGATTCATACAATTGAAACAGATGCATCCCCAGTAGGCTGGGGTGCTCATTTTGAATCTGAAAAAACAGGGGGACGCTGGACAGATGATAAAAAGTTAAGGCACATTAACTTTTTAGAAATATTAGCAATATTTTTCGCACTTAAGTCATACAAAACCAAAATAAAAAATAAACATTTGAAAATCATGACAGACAATTCCACTGCAGTAGCTTATATTAACAATATGGGCGGATCAAAGTCGAATGATTACAATGAAATAAGTAGACAAGTCTGGTTGTGGTGCATTAATGAGGGAATTTGGGTAACTTGCTCTCATATTCCTGGAATATTAAATACAGAAGCTGACAAATAATCCAGGGTTTTTAATGATCAGACAGAATGGAAGTTAAATTCAAGTATTTTCCAACAAATTGTTGGAAAATGGGGAAATCACAAGTGGACTTGTTTGCTTCCAGACTTAATTTCCAAAATTTTGTGCTTGGAAACCAGACCCATTAGCGTCTTTTATAGATGCTTTGTCTCTTAATTGGAGATATTTTGATTTTGCATATAGTTTTCCTCCTTTAAGTCTACTGAGCTCCTGTGTGCAAAAAATCAGGAGGGAGGGAACAAAAGCAATACTGTGGCCGATACAACCGTGGTTCTCAAGACTAATGGAACTTCCGAAAGACAGGCCAGTGATAATTCCAAAAATAAAAAACCTGGTGAAAATTCCGTACAAAAGCACAGAACATCCACTACAGGAAAGACTAGTTCTGATAGCTTGTATTGTGTCCGGAAACTATACAGAAAACGAGGCCTTTCGACAAAAACAGTGGAAATTTTCATGTCATCCTGGAAAACTGGAACTAAAAAACAATATCAGACGTTCACAAAAAGATGGTTTCAATACTGTAGTAAAAAATCGATTAATTCATTTTTCCCTTCTATAGACAACATCTTGGAATTCTTAACCAGCCTTTTTGAAATGGAATTAGGATACAGTTCACTAAATACCGCAAGAGGAGCGTTATCAGCATTGGGTTTAAAATGTGAAGGACACTTGGTTGGATCTTACCCATTAGTCATAAGATACTTGAGAGGTGTGTTCAATTTAAGGTCAACTCAACCAAGATACACACACACATGGGATGTTTCTAAAGTCCTTGTGTATTTAAGAAAATTATCTCCTGTTAGATTTATAACCTTGACAGATTTAACTTTAAAATTATGTATGCTGATTGCATTAACTAATGCGACAAGAGCTCAGTCGATTCATCTTTTAACTGTACATAGTGTAAATAAGTTAAGTTCAGAGTTTGTTATTGAAATTGAGGGACTACTAAAGCAAAGTCGTCCAGGATATAAGAATCCTGAAATACATTTAAAGGCATATCCTCCAGATAGAAGACTGTGCGTTTTTACCGTGTTAAAAGAATACATGTACAGAACAAGATTAATTCGTCAAACTAATAAACTACTCATAAGTTACGTGAAACCGCATAAAGATGTGTAAAAAAATACAACACTGGATCAAAACCGTTCTTCATAGATCCGGAATCGATACTAACATTTACGGGGCACATAGTGTCAGGTCTGCATCAACTTCAATGGCAAAACTTGAAGCTGTTCCAGTTGAAGACATTCTGAAAAAAGCTGGCTGGTCAAGTGAGAGGACTTTTTCCAGATTCTATGATAAGAAAATTGTAACAGAAGACAGATTTGTTTTAGCTGTACTTCTGTAAAACATGTATCTAATTTAATCCCGGAAGTGATATGACGTAATAGAATTACTAAATTAAACGAGACTCACCTTGGTAAGAGTCGATGTTTGATTGGGATTCTATGAGTCATAGAATCACGATAGGGATTAAATGCCTCCCTCTCTTCCAACTTATGGTGAGTCTCGTTTCTATCACATAATATCTTATAGCATAAATAGACTTGATAGAGACATTATACTTTGTACATTGTATTAATGACAAAAAACCTGCTTTAAAAATTGAGTACGAACATGCGCAAATACTATCTCATTTAATCCCTATCGTGATTCTATGACTCATAGAATCCCAATCAAACATCGACTCTTACCAAGGTAAGTCTCGTTTAATTTAGTAATTTAATATCACTTTCATTTAATTTCGTCACCAAAATGTTGTGCTCTTAATATCTAAGGTCAATAGGCATGGTCGCCTAATTTCATTATGTCTTTATAACAGAGTTTTATTAGTACAAAAATCTGGATATCACAATGTAATTTCAACTAATGATCAGCTGAGAAAAAGTATAGCATACATTGATCACCAAAAATGTAATCAACGGGTCAGGAAACATGAAACTGCAACAAGCATAAGAGACATATTTCTCCATTACTGCCTTTATAAATTCTTGGTAAATTTTCAAATTTTATACAAACTTTTAATTTTCCAAAATTCAATAAAGATCAACATTTTTCACACAAATTGGAAACATTTACAATAAAGGATCATACACTATATGCATAATACTGAAACAAAATTACACTTAACTGCATATAAGAACTTCATTTATTATTGTAATTTATTAAAATAAATATAAATGCTAAGCATTGTTAGTTTCTAAAATCCTAGGACATACTTTTAGTCTTTAAAAACATGTTATTTTTGGCAAAAGTAGCAGGTACATAATCCTTGGTCACAAAATTAGATGTAGCAGATGTTTATCTAATTGTTTGCGACTTGTCCAGTAAAGGGTAGTAAATATTATTTATAAGGAAGTTTGTTTTATTAATAAATAAAAATCTGTATTTCTTGTGACATAAAAACAAGTTTTATGTGTGCTGATATATAAAAGTCAGAAAATTACCATGATATGTTAAGCTTCTTAAAGGGTTCACTTTTCTAATCATCCCACCACCACATACGTCTCTGAAAAGTAATTGATGTACCATCACATATCAACATCATCTCCACCACATTCTGGACATGAAATCCTTTGGTGAAATCAATATCAAGTAGATCAGTCCATAAAATATATCCATGAATACCTCAGCCGCTGATATGAAAAGGCATCTCTAATAGTTGAATTTACATAATCAATATGAATATCAGAGAATGTTTCATAAACTGTATGTAAAGGTCTCCTGAAAAAGAAGAAGTTTATTATTTATTGAAGCAATGTTATACAGTACATGTATTTTTATTTACTCTACATGGAACCTGATAAGCAAGTCTCCCCATGAGCTCACAATAGAAAAAGCTTCTGTTTTAAGAAACAAAAAGTCTAATCATGTGGCATTTAAAATATCAACTACTATAAACATGATAAACCAAAGTGCAAAGAAAAGGAATTTGTTACAAATGTCAGGTTTAACACCATCTACTCTCTTGCTCAAGAGCTATTACTACAACTTTCGTTTTTGTCTGTTTCTTGTATAGGTTTGTACCCCAAAAAAATCATTATGCACAGAAGCTTGGCAAGAAAAAGGATTGACTATCAGATCACCTGAAAGTAAATTTCAGACTGCATTCAATTTTCTCAGGTATTTACCAGTCAAAGGTAACAAGTATCATGCGATTAGAATTTTACAGAAAATTAAGAATCAGCTGATTGTGAATTGTGCATGCATTTTTATCCCAATTAAGGAATAACAAATTAAATAAAAGATGTTGATTATATACCAACTTTACCCAGATCAAATGGCTACTATGTGTCACTATGTGAACTTAATAAAGGTGCATAAAGTAGTTTTGTCATATATCTGTTAACAATCTTGTTTCAATAATAAATGTTACAATTTAATAGATAATGGATCAAAAGTATATTAATCTAAAATTTTCCATGAATCCTACATATTACTTTAATAATAAATTGAAACCATACAGGATTACATAAACAAGTATTACCTTCCATGCAAAAAACTATGCATATAACTACGAAGAACATCATATTCAACATGTCAACAATATATGCGATTTATTTAGAAATGTCGCAGGCGACACAATTATGAAATTTTTAAAAGAAATTGATTTATATACAAAAATATAGTTGTATAACATATGTTCTAAATATATGGTTTTATCCTTTTAATATTTCTTTTGTTTATATATAATCTGTTTGTTTTATAGACAAGTATGTTTTATTTATAAAGGTCTTGTAGGTGTCTCAGTTATAATACAATTTGTTCACGCCACGATATAGCTGAAATATTGGCAATTTTGGCGTTAAACACTAATCAATCAATGTATTTCATCAGTATGGCTTCCTACTAATAAAGGAAATAAAATATATTGAAAGAGAAAGGTGCTATGTGAAGCCACTTGTTAATCTCTACAGTCCTTGTCAATAATTGATAGTTGATGTAAATACTTGACTACTTTTTTATGGGAATGATTTGTTTGTTTAACACTTAATTGTAAGATAATTATCAACCACAACAGTTGTGAATAATTAAGCTGGTGTATATTGCCAAACTTGAGTGACATATAGACGTACCCGAATACCTTTCCCTAACAAGTAAAATGAAACAGTAATTAAATCTTCTAATTGGCGCCCGTCTGAATTGTGGCAATAGGCATGCATTTATTTACAGGTGCATAATGTCAATAATATCAGAGACAGGTATGTGTTATATTAAATTGTATGATAAAATAAATATGGTAATAAAATAGGTACATGTATTTGGAAAGGTACCCCTGTCAAAATCTGTCAATTCACAAATCGTATTTAAAAATGNTGGATTCATTTTCATAGCCAGATACAACACCCCCGTGTCCATCAGAAGCTCAACTCGCTGATTGGAAAGGAATTCATATAGTGACTGTGTGATTGTCTAATATTTAATTCAGTATCGTGACATTACATTTTAATGTATGCTTAAATAAAGTCCCTGCTCCCCTTACATGTGCATAGCCTTGTCGTGGAGTGGGGGCTCCTAATTATTCACACACACAAAATGTGAATAATGTTCTCTAATATGGGCGATTTAAAGACTTAAATTTCATAAAACAATTATTTATTTGTTTAATTAATTAATATTTTTGGATTATTATAATACACAACAAAACAATCTAGTTTTTGTATATTGTTTACCAAAACGGATTAAGAAACTTATAATTATGAAGGGTTAAAAATAGTTGTTTTGATATTGTTCTTCTTTGCAAAACAGTCATAATAATGTTTATTATTGTATTTAAACGAATAAAACAAACAGATCTCTTTTTATCTACTTTTTTACGCAAAAAAGCAGAAATTCAAAATAGAGGTATACCTTATCCTGGACAGTTGCCTTTTTCTGTACCGTTTTCCGTTTTTTTTTGTTGTTTCTGTTTCTTGTCTTTCATTGTGCAGCTTCTTCATTTCGGCTTCTGTCCCAGCTCCTAGTACCAGTGCAGTGGAAACCTGGTCAGCTCTCCCCCCACTGAACTTCATATAGTGCAGACACATTAACCTGAAAAAAAATCATCCTCAGATAGAAGTATGTACAAGCGCAGGCCGTTGTTTACTCTTTAATTGCGTCTATAAGGGGGAATAATTCTATTTTGTTTATCAAATTTCTTTTTGCACACTTCTGTTACGTGCTGTATAGTAATGACGTATAATATATATATATATATGCACTAAAATAAACATACCTCATCATGAGTCTTTATTAACCCTCTTGGTCTGACTTGCGTTTTGTTGTCAATGGTGTACTTTACTAGAAAGTGTGTTGGATCTTTCTTGATCAACGTGCGTAACCACATTTTGGAACGTAGCGTGTGATATAGAGCCGAAAAGAAGGGAAACTATATTGTGACAAAAGTGCTTACTTTATTTTCAAAATTGTTGAAATTTATAAACGCCTTGTTGCTATTGGTAAGCATGTAATTTTCACATGGATCACTAGTCATATAGGTATTCATGGGAACACAGTTGTTGACAAGGAAGCCAAGAACGCATTGGAAGATCATATTTCCAATTGTTCTATTCCTTATAGTGAATTTTTTGTCATTTACTGTCGTAATTAAAATACTTCAAAGGAGTTTTCCCGGTTGTTGACTGATTTTGTCTGTTTATTGATTTATGAGTTTTGACTGTCCCTTTGGAAGATTGCTCTGTGTTCGGTAATTTTGTTATTACCCTTATTTAAACCTTTAATTATGAAATATATTTTAAAACGCTGGCAAGACTCCCTGTATTTACGGTTAAAATCGCAAGAAACAGGTAGTCTTGACCAGATGTCGCATAGGTCAAAGTAGACTTACACATAGTTATTTATTAAATAATGGGGAACGATCGGAATGTATTCCGTGTAATTCCAACTATTCATTGAAACATGTATTGCTCGACTGCGTAGATGTTTCTGACGTTCGTCAGAACTTCTACAATGTAAACAATTTATGCGATTTATTTACAAATGTCGCAAGCGACACAATTTTTTATATTTTTAATAGAAATTGATTTATATACAAAAATATAGTTGTATAACATATGTTCTAAATATATGGTTTTATCTTTTTAATATTTCTTTTATTTATATATATTCTGTTTGTTTTATAGACAAGTATGTTTTATTTCTAAAGGTCTTGTAGGTGTCTAGGTTATAATAAAATGTGTTCACGCCACGATATAGCTGAATTATTGCTAAAGTTGGCGTGAAACAATCAATCAATCTTCATAAAAATAATCTAAAATGTCAATATTAGTAAAATAATCATGGGATTATAATCTAATTATATATTAAAACATGCACCATAAATGAGTAACGGTCTCGTTACCTTGAATACACAAGGTAAACTTGCCTTGATAAACAATTACAAATGTTTTAATGCATCTTAGATAATAATACATGTATTTAAACTTGATGAACTATATTCAAATCCCACTTTTTTAATTTTATTATCCCACAATTATTATTCTTGTCGGTAATTAGGGAGACCAGCATTGGAAGCCAATTTTGATTAGATACGGAAATTGAATAGAACATCACAAACCATAGTCAATTCATAGTAACCTCAGCTTGAACTTAATTCATAGTAACCTCAGCTTGAACTTTTGGCTAACTATGCGACCTGGAGAAAAAAACAAGGGTTTAGTCTTTATCAACATGACTTTTAATATTCTGTAGGCTAACCCCTACTACAGAATGAGGTCAACTAATTTCATTCGACACTTGTCCATTCAATTTATCGAGGGTTAGAAATTATTTTGTAATGACGAAAATATCTCACATCAAATTTCAGAAGAAATGACAGAATGTCTAAAATTTTGTTTTCAATTTCTACAATAAATGTGCTAAATTGTTGGTTTTTTCAGTGATAAGTAAAAATGTAAACAAAACAAATCCAAATTATTCCATATCACAAGAAGTCAGTGTGGCGCTCGACTGGCAGGTTCTGAACGTCTGGAATCAACCGGAAGTCCAGAAAAACAATGGAACTGCTTTCAGAACGCATTCCGCGTGTTCCAAAAAAAATGGTGGTGCAGACAGAATTCAAAATGGCGACGAAAGAAGTGGACGGGTAAAATTTCAACAATATTAAGCTTCCAGAGATATCAATACCGAAAAATATTCCTCATTTTGAAATCGTTTCACAACCTTTTATCACCGACATCATATTGACCCATTTTCAATGAAAAAACATGAGTTAATTGTTATAAATACTTCATCTATGTATGATGACTACAGAACAGAATATTTATTGGTTTAAAAACAGATTGTTACCTAACATCCACTGATCAGCGCCGATCGAACAACCTTCCCCGTCCTGAAGATGAAAAAAAAATTGTGAACATATAATTTTAATTATAAAGCGTTGTTAATAATATTGCTTGTGCTACCAGTTGTGTATAACTTTTGTACCATGGACATGGTACGCGAGTAGTAATGTGTGAGGGGGTAGAATGCATAATCACGTGGTAACCCTATCTCTAACCATTACCATAACCCTAGCTCTAATCTTAACCCTAACCCTAGATAAAAAGTATTTATAAATAGATACGCGATAAAATCCTTATCCGTAAATAAAAACCACTGGTGCTATTTATCAAGTGATGTTTACCCGATAATCATATGTAAACAAAGTATTGTAGATAGTAACAACGATCGAATCATTCTTCACTAATAATGAAATCGCACCAGCTCAAACCTATTTCACAAAACGGAAACGTAATCACGTAATTGAACGTAAATGCTTACATCCATTTTATATAAATCCAATGCAGTGATTCTACATACTAATGTCCATGATTACACAAACCATTCTGGAAAGACATACATCAAGACTGTTTTGTAAAGTATTAAATTCAATACGGTAAATATAAAGCGCCCGGTATATTGTACCCTCTATCTTAATGAACAAAACAATTCAACAAAAGAAGACAAAATAATATCAACACTGATCTGGATACATGTCGATTTATGAAAGCACATTTAGTTAAATGGAAAATTTGGAAATTATAATCCACAGGTGAACAACTTGGAGTTATGGACTTGCATGAGCCAAGTTTCAAAACGATGAAAGGCCAGAATTCTTGGGACAAGTTCTTGATTAAGAAGGATTAATTATAAGAGAAAAAAAACGGTGCAAAATTTAGCCAAAAACAAATGTTTGAGGACTTAATTACAACAGTATAGCTGCGGAACTGTAGCTCTTGTGGTCCGGTGTTCTTTTCTGTTGTCGGTTAATTAGATGCACCTAAGGGTCTGAGTTTACGTGCACACTCTTGGAAGTATAAGTGTTTCTGTTTTCGTGGGAGACACATTTCGCGATTTTCTTCCAAATTGGTAGATTCAAACTAGGATTTTTCGCGGTACTTAATTTTCACGATCCTGAGTTAGTTACATTACCTGAATTGGTTGACCCAACAATTCAAACCAGGAAATGTTTTGAAATAATTGAGTAATGTAATTTCTTATGCATAATGCACGGGATTTTGTCCAGATTCTTTTTGTGTGTGCACGTAATGGATTTCTAATTGTTTTATGAATCAAATAATAAAAATTAGTTTTCTGTTGGACTATTCAGGTCTTTGTTCGAATGATTTATAATTCCCAAAATGTCTACCCTTCTTTTTACAGTGTCCAAACGTAGGCCAATTAGACGCACTGTTAAGAACTAAACAAGTTCTTAATACGGCAGAAGAATTAAATTTGGTCCAGATGGTCACCTTTCATAGTTATGAGAACAAAGCAGAATCCAGCTCTATGTGATTAAAAATATGTCCAAATGAAGGAATTTATGGTACTTGTGGCAGCCTCCTTAGCTAAAACTCCATTTTCTAACAGGAGACCAACATGAAAAATATGTTTCTTCTTTTACCAGTATAAATATATGTTATCAGCCTAATCTAAAAAAATACTTTTGTACAAGTTAGTAACCAGTTAATGAAATAATGCAGACCAGTCTAATTAGCAAATGCGTCAAATTAGCCTACTTGGCTGAATGTCATCTGACGATCGAATTAAATTGGACTAGAAAAAATCGTCCGCAAAAGGGCGAATCTCCCCTAATTATATGTCACTACATAATGCCGCCAATATGAGGGTGTCGTCATCGGAGTCTCCGTCGGATTCACTTTCCAGCAACTGCATTGTGCTGCTAACTAACAATCAGTGTAAATTTGTCCTCCATATTCACAGGTGGTTTGCTACGTGACGGATACTTGAACATCGCCTCGAGGTAAGTTTATACAGTTGTACAATTTAAAAAAAAAGGAAAACCAACAAAACCAAGTAGTTCACCGAAGGGCCCAAATATCAGACTTCAATGTTAGCATACAGTTAAAATTCCGGGAAAGGATACCGTTCACACAAAACCAATGTAACTGTACAGAAGTGTTTGCAGAACTGACGGGTTTTCACACAATGAATGTATGCTAACAATGAATTCTGATATGTGGGCCCTTCGGTGAACTACTAGGTTTTGACATCCTATCTGATAAAAGATGAGAGAGATTAATGTGAAAAGCAGGACGCAACTACGCATCACAAATTAACCAAAATATCCTTCACATTTTTAACAAATTAATATATGTACATTGTTTAGACAACAATTATACAATAAAAACAACTGACATTAACTTTCCACGATGTCCCACAAATTATTATTCCGAACTCTCTCGTACACTTACTTCTCCCACATTGTCTCGTATTTTTTGTTTTACCATTCTGAGAACGTGGTCTTTTATGCAAGTAATGTGTTGGAATTATGTTAGAAGACAATACCCGTGAAAAATACTTTTAGAAAAAAATATTTGTCAGGTCGTGTGTCCTGGATAGTAATATTATTTAGACGATTCTTAGATATGGTTAAACAAAAATCAAGTTGACGTTAATTTCCAGTCATTTATAAATAAGGGTTAGGGTTATAGTGTTTAAGGCCACTTTCAATAATATTTCAGATATATCGTGGCTAATAATAGCGATGACAATGAAATTTTGAAATATACGACAATATACACTTGCAATATGTCATTTTAAAGGAAATTTTAAGAGAAAAACAATGCAAAAGGATTCAAATTGATATATCTTATCATAAAAAAGTTACGACCAAAAATCTATTTAACAATATACGATTCTTTCTGTCAGTTATGAAAATTGTTGATTACATCATCACAACAATACCATCAAAGTAGATAAAGACACTATCAAGTCATAGTTGTGTATGTTTGGTGGCTAAACATATACAGTCTATGTTTGGTGGCTAAACATATACAGTCATATCTGGTACTGCTACTCACTTTTGCAATGTCTTAAACAACAATCTCAACGTCCCCACGTCTATAGTCATCCAACAGTCGATATGAATAAATTGCCTCGTCTCTTCTTGTTCTTTTTTCTTTTGGTATAAAATATTCCATCTGTAACTCATGTGATTTTGCGATAATATTTATTTACAAGATATATACACAATAATAAACGATTGGTTATAGCGAATATTATACAACATTAACAGTTCAACTCAGCAAATCGTCAAAACGGCCTCAACAATCACAATCCAACAATGAAGCTTCTCAAACACAGCAAAACACTCTTTTTGCGCCCTTTTACGACAATCCGTCTCAGTATCTTCGGCAACGGTCAACCTAAACACTGGATCGTTGACCCGAACCCGGAACGCAACACTGTCCTCCCTCACAGAAGACACATCCTTGTGTCTGAATTATCAAAAGAATCAATGATAAAATATTAAAAATTATAGTTCACTATTGTCCACTTCTAAAATAAAGTCTTCTAGGTACTTCGGGTTTCGTCTAGCCCGAGTGGAACGGCGTAAATCTTCAACTATCGGTAATCCTGAATTTTCTATATCATGTACATGATCGGACACAACATTGTTCATATCTACATTGTTCATGTCTGTACAATCCCGAGCATCTTCCCATTCTTCTTCCGAGTCGTCTCGTTGCTGATTCTGTCCATCCGGTGCGTCTTCGTCCTCTTCATCATCATCGTCTGCTGCTTCAAACCGCCTGCCACCGATTGGAGTATCAGGGGTGTCGGTGGAAATAGTAATTGGGGCGGTTCGTCCAAATCTGCTTGTACTCTCCTCAGTTGCATGTCGCTGTCATCTTCCTCATCTTCGTCAACGTAATCAACCTCTTGCTTAATAACTTTGTTCCTTCCAGCTGATTTGTCAACAGGTGTGTTTCCGAAATTAGCAGAAAGCTTCTTCAATTTGTTAAAATGGACCACCTTCCGATTTTTGATTCGTTTAACTGAATCCTATAAACTAAGTCTGAAATTCTTTTTTTCACGGTGAAAGGACCCTTCCAAGGTCTGTTTAATTTGGTGGACCTTCCCTTTTTCACCTTTGGGTCAAAGTACCATACCTGGTCCCCTTCCGAGAAAGCTGCACCTTGCGTTTTCCTATCATAATAATATTTCATTGTTTTTTGTGCCTGACTCAAATTATCACGTACCACTTTGTATGCATCTACAAAACCAGTTTTCATTTTGTTTACAAAATCACTGCATGAATCAGCATGACTCTTGTCAGGTAGATGATACTGGACGTCTAAAGGAAGTCTAAGCTCCCTTCCAAACAATACGAACGCTGGGGTGTATTTTGTAGATTCGTGCTCACTCGTCCGATAACCCATCATCACTTTTTGAAGATGAACATCCCAATCCTTTTGGTTGTCCTGGACATATTTACTTAACATTGCCAAGAGAGTCCTGTTGAAACGCTCAACTTGCCCGTCTGATTGTGGGTGATAGCCAGTAGTCCTGGTTTTGTCAATGTTGAGGATTCGACACATTTCAGAGATAAGTTTGGACTAAAATTCCGGTCCTTGGTCACTATGTAGCTGATTGGGAGCACCAAATCTGCTGATAATCTGGTCAACCAGAATTTCTGCGACCACAGGAGCAGTATGCGATTTCAAAGGAAATGCCTCTACCCACTTTGAGAAATAGTCACTCACCACTAAGATGCATCTATTTCCTCTTTCTGATAATGGAACTTCCAAAATATCCATCGCAACTTTCTCAAAGGGATATCCTGCCCGATGGGGCTGTAATGGTGCACGAGCTAATGGAACTGGATTCTTCCTTGCAACACACTTTTCGTACCTTGCTATGAACTCGGCAACGTCAGTTTTCATTCCATACCAATAGAACCTATCTGCTGTTTTGCCGTATATCTTCGCAACTCCTAAATGCCCTCCCACAGGGCTACTGTGAAGACTGGTTAGTATATCATTCACCATCGATGCAGGAACAATGAGTTTCAATTTAAATGTTGATTTCTTTTCGGCCTCCCACTTCATGTATAAGTTTCTGTTATAAATGACAAGTTGGTCGAATTTGCTCCATAGATCTTTTACCACTACACCCTCCCCTCTACCTCTCGGAGATCTGGTCGTTTACCACCAATATCCCAAGAAAGGACATGCTGTAAATCCTCATCACACAATTTGACGGTTCTTAATTAGGTCTAAACCATTATCTCCGGATACAGTACCTTGTTCATCCAAGGTTCTAGAGCTGCCACACGCTGTCCCAGAACCAATGGATTTATCTACAGTGCATCGCCTAAGGTTTCTTTAATTTGGAACTTGGTTACTCACCATACAAAGTGCTCTTTCCTCGACCCCTTTGTCGCTGTCACCTTGTAAGCATGGCAGTCTTGATAAACCGTCAGCATTTCCATGCTTCTTCCCTTCCCGATGTTCAATGTCGAATTCGTACTCTGACAATTGGGTAATCCATCTTACAATTTGGCCCTCTGGTTCCTTTATGTTGAGCAGCCATTTTAGTGCCTTGTGGTCAGTTCTGGCAATAAATTTCACTCCATATAAATAATGGCGGAATTGCTTAATAAAATATACTATTGCTAGGAGTTCCTTCCGGGTGGTGCAATAATTTCTTTCAGACTTACTTAGGGTTCGACTAGCATATGCAATAACAGTTTCCCGGCCATCTTGGATCTGTGATAAGACTGCCCCTATCCCATAATCACTTGCGTCGGTGTCAATTATGAACGGGCAGTCACTGCGTGGAAAAGAAAGGATGGGTGCAGCTGTCAGTCTCCTTTTTAGTTCCAAAAAGGCTTCGTGACACTTTTCATCCCATACGAATGCTAGGTTCTTCTGAGTTAGTCTGTAAAGGGGAGATGCAATCTGTGAAAACCCGGCAACAAATCTTCTATAGTAAGATGCAAATCCTAAAAAAATTTGAACTTCCAATGCCGATGTTGGTGTCTTCCACTCCTTTATATCTTTAATTTTCGATTCATCTGGTTCTATTCCTTTTTCAGAAATTATATGGCCCAAACAGGTGATTCTTGATTGAAATAAATGACATTTTGATGGTTTCAGTTTTAACTTGGCGTGTCTAATTCGTTGAAAAACTCTACCTAGACGTTCCAAATGTTCATCAAATGTATGGCTAAAAATTATGATATCATCCAGGTAGACCAAACACAAATCCCACTGTAATCCAGCGAGCACGGTTTCCATAAGACGTTGAAAGGTACTTGGGGCACCACATAGTCCAAACGGCATAACGTTGAATTCGTACAGACCCCAATTGGTCGTAAATGCATTTTTTTCTTTACTGCTAGAGTCCAGCTCAATTTGCCAATATCCGCTAACTAGGTCCAATGAAGAAAACAATTTTGCCCCTTCCAACGCATCCAGTGTCTGATCTATTCGTGGCAAAGGGTATGCATCTTTTTTTGTTACTGCATTTACTTTGCGGTAATCGATACAAAACCGTGTGCTTCCATCCTTTTTAGGGACTAGTACTACTGGCGCTGCCCAGGGACTACAAGATGGTTGAATAATTCCTTGGTTCAACATGGCATCAATGTGTTCTTTGATCTCCTTCTGTTTGTGTAGTGGGACTCGTCTAACTCCTTGTCTGGTGGGTACACTTTCACCAGTATCGACATTGTGCTGTATCATTGACGTTCGTCCTAAATCCCCAGATCCCTGAGAAAATATATCGGAATATTCCTTCAGTAAGGCTGCTAGTCTCTTCTGTTCTCTTTCTGAAAGCGAAGCGTCAACATGTATATCATCTATATTCACTTCTTTGCTTTTACATGCTGCAGAGGCACATACACCAATAGCTTCTTCCTGTGACTCAAAATCATTTAAGGAGCTAAAAATTCCTAAATTTGTGTTCTTGTAAACTGTGATGTCCCTGTCTGAAAAGTTTGCAATTCGAATTGGAACCATTTGATCACTGGTTGTCACTAAGCTCCTTGCTAATAATAGGGGTTTTTCATCAGTTGGTCTCAATCGAGATTCTACCATACCAGTGAAACGTCTAGATTTGATGTCTCCTCTTCCCTTTATCACCAATTTACCTTGAATTATTTTCTCATGCCCTGCCGGAATCAAGTCTGTTTTTGCGGATGCTATCCTGCATGATGGACATACCTGTGCTTAAGCAGTCATTTTCGATTCTTATGTCGGTGATTTTGTGAGGGTCCAATGTTTCGGCTGATGTGTGACCCTTCACACCAGCCAATCTTAGTTTCCCTGTTTTTGTTGAGCCGGACAGTTCCTACTATGATGTCCGTTTTTTCCGCAGTTCCAGCAGCGAATACTGGCATTTGACCATTGTTGAAAGTTTGGGGCACCAGCACTGGGTTTTTGACATTCCCTACTTGTATGACCATTTTCCTTACAGTTCCAGCATTGTACAACCCTCTGACCCCTTCCTCGTCCCCGTGTCTGCCCTCTGTCAAACTGTCGTGCTTCTCGATCATCTTTCATCATCTTTAACATCTCAGACATCAACCCGATCAACTCGTCTGTTCTGTTAGATGCTATATTTGCACAAGCACCAACATTTTCTTCTGATTTAACAGCAAGGACCTTGGGTTTTGGACCTTTATTTAAATTTTTGACATCTTTCTCCACGGCCTCCCATTCTAAGGTCATTCTTATTGCCTCGTCAAGAGTTTTGGGGTTTGCATGCCTAACTTTTAGTGCCAACCCAGTTTTGTCAAGGCCTCTCAAAAACTGATCCTTGGCTAATTCATCTCTGACCGAATTTGATAATGATGGATAGGCTTTGCGAGCCAATGTGCGAATGGAATTTCCCAGTTCTAAGTAACTTTCGGTTTCTTTTCTCTTTCGACCCATAAATTCAGATTTGTACAAGTCTGGTCTTGTTGTAGTATCGAACCTGGTACCCAATTCAGTCCTGAATTTTTTTCGGTCCTTCTTAGTTTCTGTGTCAAGATCACTAAGTGCTTTCCCTGCAGTCCCCTTCAGCCTTACAATTATAAACTTGCATTTTAAATCATCATCCCAGTTATTCAGGGCAGCACAACTTTCAAATTGAAATAGCCAGTCTGACCATTCTTCTTCTCCCGTGTAGATATCAGGCATAACAACTGGACGCTTTGTCTTGCTGCCTTGTTGGGATTCACCAACAGCACCCTCAGCAGGCTGAGCATGGACTTCCTCTGCATCTGACATTATGACTGCGCAAGGGAAATAAGTATTTTAAAACACAGTAATAACTTTAAATCTGGGACACACCCACCAAAATATGAACTAAATAACAACAATAATATATATATTACCAAGATAGACAGGAGTGTTACCTGAGCTGCCACCTGCTGCTCAAGTAATGAGTCAATCTTAATAATAGAAAAAATGTATAACGTAACTTTAATTGTATGGAAAAAAAATACATGAATTTATATATATATTGAAGGATACTATTATATAAAGGATATATCCACAAACAAATTGACACCAGAAGTTGAATTCACATCAAGTCTTTTCCTCTTGAAGTCCCAGGTACCCTCCTCGGTATCCTCAGAATCACCACTATCTCTCGTGTACAACTCACTTTTTGTGTAACTAATCTCGGCTTTTATTGTTGTTACTAATTTTTCAAACCACTTATGTTTGATGGTAGATGTGCCATGCAATCCGTCATATAATTCACGAAAGTCTGCTTTATAAGTATACTTGTACTTTTTCCCTCTTTTAACTTTACTCAGCCTCCACACTGAATTGTGCCAAGAAATAGTTCTACAACCCTTTAGATGTCCGTCTTGCTTTTCACAATTTTCGAATGAAAGCTTTGAGTTCAAAATTTCGAGTTCACTTTCAATAATTTTTTGATTATTTGCAAGTTGGATTTCTGACTGTTCGTATTTATTATCTGGTTGATTTGATGCGGAATATTCCCTGAACTTCCGTAAACTCACTGGTGGAACTGTAATAAACCCAATCAGTGCATTATGAATTTTTTCTTTCACAACCTGTTTAAACTCTAAAAGTTCCAGAAAAACATCATCAGCTTTAACACCAGAATAAAAAAGTTCCTTCGTTCCAAATTTATTTTCAGTCAATATAGTAAAATTGTTTATGCCGACGGCAATTTTAACAATGATCGGAAAATATTGGTTGATATTTTCAGCCTTGATTAGTTCAAGAAATTCTTCTTGCAACTTTTTCACTGTTGCATCTCTGACAATACAATATTTCACTAAAAATTCACCTGGCTGATTAAATATCCTTCCGTTATCGAAATTATTCCCTCTAGAATCTGTTACAACATACGCTAAAGGTTCTCTCCGATCCTCGGCGCTGCCACCACTGTAACTCATGTGATTTTGCGATAATATTTATTTACAAGATATATACACAATAATAAACGATTGGTTATAGCAAATATTATACAACATTAACAGTTCAACTCAGCAAATCGTCAACACGGCCTCAACAATCACAATCCAACAATGAAGCTTCTCAAACACAGCAAAACACTCTTTTGCGCCCTTTTACGACAATCCGTCTCAGTATCTTCGGCAACGGTCAACCTAAACACTGGATCGTTGACCCGAACCCGGAACGCAACACATCAATCGATTGATGATTACATACTGTTGCATGCGTGGACAAGAATTTTATTTACATACTATAGTACAGCCAAAGTGGAAAAATTTTATAATACAAAGTGCTTGAGGAAGATGACGTGATTAAAACTATGTACATGTAAGGTTTGTTGTTTAGATGAGTGTACAGAGAACAGGTGGAGTTAGCTGATCTCTGAAGCTATCGATAGATGGAGCCTGAACGAGTGAAGCAGGGAGTTGGTTCCACTGCGGTATTGTAAAAGGAAAGAATGAATGCCGGTATGAATCTTTTGATGAGTAGATATACCTGTATGTGAGCTGGTGGTTTTTTTTTTCTCCCCGCTGAACATCACGTTATACCAACTCATATACCCTGGAACCTGAAAAATAAGATGCATGGAAATTAATTTAAAATAATATACCATGAAATACAATGCACCAATGTATCCGATTTCTTGGTTTCTGGACCATCCAAAGTTCACTTCTTGGTGTGGATCCCCACCCGTTGAAGACCTTGAAGTGAACAATGGATGTCTGCTTTGTTCTCACTTTTGGCAATTGTTTGCTGTATTTTTGGCATTACTATATGTACCATATTTGTTCTTTTTACTGAAACTTGTTTAAATAGCACATACAAATATTTAAAACCAGAGGCATCAGGAGCCCTTTATGACCAGAGGTCGCCCTGTAACAAAGTACATACCTGTTTATATTTAAAAACAAAAATGGCTGTTCCAAGCATGAAAAATTGAGAACATTATTCAAGAAATTGGTGTATATAACAAGAGGAAGCTTCTAATTATATTTCTATAAAGATTTCATGAATTTAACATTAAGTTCAAAATATAGTTACTCGTGTATATTTTCAAAATAAGCACCACCCAAATGGGGTGCCTTCTGCCAACGCCCCCACCACACAAACACACACACATTCATTCCTGGAACAGCCAATAGCCACCTGTTTATTGAAACTGCTTATGATTATTTTATAAATTTTACCGTTGAAATAACATGGCCATCCCGTGATGTTTTTACAGAGCCATCATCCCCTTCAAAGTACATCTTTATATTCTTTCCCACTAGAATCGGAATATCATCATCTTCTTCATTGTCCTTATTGGGAGTAGCTGTAAAAGCATGCTCTACAACTTTTTTTACATTCGAAATTAGTTCATCAACATCAAGACTGACACGCCTTTTCCCAATCATTTTTGTCACATTATACACATTTTTGTACTCGTTTCCTTTCGGTTTTTGTAACAAAACATGCTTTCTAAAATTCAACTGTGATTTCAGTGCTTCAATCTTTTCTGATTTTGTTTTGAGAACAGTCTGATCATGAAAATCTATTTGAGCTTCGGACTGCCATAATCCCCAAGTTATTATACCACTAGTATAGTCTTCCAACTGTTTCACTCTAGCCTTTTCTGCTTTTCTCATTTTTTCCTCTAAATTTGCTCTACCGCATCTTTCTATTTCCTTCATGCGCTCAGCAAATTTCAATCTTGTCGCTTTTACATCCTTTCTCGCATTACTCAATAGGACATGTTTTTCTTGATCAGTCTTTCCATGAAGCCAAGTAAGAGTTTTATTGTGTACGAACATGATGTACGCTTCACTAGCAATTAATGCTATATTTGGTTTTTCTCTTAATAATCTGTCTACATGTCCGACTACTGATTCTGAAAATTTGTTGTGTTTAGGAGTACTAGTTAAATTGTCTCAGTTTTTCATCAGAACGGCTTTTACCCCAGATACCATCATCAAGATAGTCAACAAACATCCGCTTAAAAAGTTTAGATATTCGAGGTAAAATGACTTTCAAAATGGCAGTGACAACATGATCATACTCAGTTGGTTGAATTAAAGCTTTAAATATAATATTCTTTTCTAAAGACTGACTATTACAAAAAGAGAGAAAAGTTTTCCCCGACATAAAATTACCAATATCTTCAGTAGAAGAATCCAAAAATTCTATAATTTCTTTATAGTAGATAGAGCTGTCTAATACGTGAATACTTTTGTCTTCTATCACACACCACAATGGTATGGTAATAAGATATGCAATAATACGAAATTGAAATGCGGGGAATACTAGAAAAATATGTAAAAGAAATAACAACTTTGGTTTGGGGTTTTATCTGGGGAGGGGGCATTAACCAAATAGAAAGGACAGTTTGCTGTTTGGGAGTAGAAAAAGGGGGCATGGGTATGATTAACATACACGAATTTATTGACAGTAAAAGAATTAAGCTTATATACCGAATTTTACATGAACCATTAGAAAGTTGGAATGCGATTGGTAATAATTGACTCCGTAAGTTAGACATCAAGTTTAATGAAAAATATTTTGTATGCAAGTGCTCTAATGTATCAACTCTAAATTTGAATATATTACCAATTTTTTTACAAAATATGTATCCAATCATGGTCAAAATTACAGGAACTTATTCAATTGTGTAATAATGACATTGATTCCATTCTAAAAACCAGAACATTTTGTAACTCTTCAATAACATTTAAAAACAAACCAATAGTGTTTACTTCGTTTCTGCAAAGTAACTTACGAACTATAAATGATATATGGGATTCAAATAATAACAATTTTAAAAGTTGTCAAGATATATACAATTTATTAATCGATAGGAGAAACTGTATTTCAGAGTTTTCTAAGATAAAAAAAGCAATCCCCGAAAAGTTCATAAAAATCTTTAAAGGTGAAACTACAATAGTACCAGAACGTAGAGTTACCTTTAATATCAACGATAAGCTAGTTGTTTTTAATGATTCAAATACAACTATATCACCTGATCAATTGAAAATAAAAATAATCCAGGGAATCTTTAAACAAAATATAAAACCAAAATGTCAGACTAAATGGGAAGAACAGTACAATGGTACTATTGATTGGACACAAATTTGGACAAAATTAAAGAAAATCAAAGTTACTAATAAGGTCAAAGAATTCCAATGGAAATGTCTCCATAATATAAATTATACAGAACATAGATTGAAAAAAATGAATTTATCAAACGGAAAGTGCCACCTCTGTCAAATAAAAGACAACGATGAAACGATGCAGCATATATTTTTTAAATGTCCTTCTGTGAAGAAAATTATTACAGAAATAGAAGCGATTTTTAACAGATCTGGATTAATATATAATATAGAAATCAATGATCAAATATTATGTTAGGGCTATATGAGGGTGATGATTTAGATGTCATTTTTAAGACCGTAATATTTATTTCAAAGTGGGAAATATGGAAAATACGTAATAAGGTGAAATATAACCAATCCCGAATTGGAAATCAAACAATTTTTAACACTTGGAAAAATAATTTAAAAAAACATTTACAATGCACATTACAAACTTCTCATATTAATGAAATTGATAAAAACAAATTAGAACTTATTCGGAATAACATACGATTATTTATTATTTATGAACATATAGCTAATGAATGGTAATAATTGTATCGTCTAATTGTGTATATTATGATGAAATGTAAAAGCAAATGAATATGAAATAGGTTTAAGTGGACTTTTTTTTTCACTTGCTACCCCTGGACAAGTGAAATTGATGTAAAACAGGGACCCTTAATATGCGCTCCTGCGCCATCAAGGTTATTGTAAACAGGAGATTTTGAATAAATTATAATATAATGGAAAAAAAGATATGCAATAAGTCATAATGCTTTACATCCAGCAATTAATTCATTCTTATTTACATCAAACTTCACAGATTTCAGTAGTCTGTTACTGTCATTACCATGAAAAAACTCTTTAATTTTCGGAATTAAAAAGTATACACCTGCAGCATTTGAAAATAGAATATTAAAACGGTTGCCTTTAAATCGTTCAATCGGCATGCTTAGCATAGCATTGTCTTTTAGAAATGGTTTAATATAAACACTGAACGGTCCATGTGCTCCATTTCTTTCATCACCACCGCATGAAAATGTCTTGCTTACCGTGCGTACAAGACGTAGACACCCAGGTTCATTTCCTTTTCGAAAGGTTGTATCATGAATTGGCGGGACAGTTTCAAATAATCCACATTCTGCCTGTTGAAGACAAGCTGTTGCTGTCTCTGCAGTGTGCACAAGCACATGCAGTCCACAGAAAAAAAATATTCAGATTTGTAATTGAGGATTTCACCAAATCAGTCAATTGATCCCATGATAAACCATGTTCTTCTTTCAAAACTTTGTTCGATATTCTTCTAACAAGTCGTTAAATTTAATCTAAGTGGATGCTCGGTCGGACATGGTTGAAACAATGTTAAGTAATATTTTTTTACCAGCATCACTATTCGAAATTTTGCTAGCGTCACTTATGTCACTAAGAATTTCTTGAAAAGTGGTAAGAGTATCACGTGCACCTTTTGTAATGATATTTCTCATACCTAAGACCCAAAGTTGTCCTTCTTTGTCGGAAACATGAAATCCTTCGTACTTTTTCCCAAATTTTGAAGTGTCATCGCTTAACAAGCATGTAGATTCCTTTTCAGATAACTCTTCAGCTATATGTTTTTGCGACAGAAGTCGTCTCTGCACATTCATGTTCTTTACTGTAGAAACGGAAGGTAATTTAGTAGCAGTAGTCCCTGCAAGTTGTAAAACTGTTCTAATTACCGGACTAACATTACTACTAGTTACATTGTGATTTAGAAGTTCATAAACACATTCTTGAGTTTGTTTAGAGTATATTTTAGAATCTTCATCAAACAACTTAATTTCTTTTCTTTCATTGTCTAAAATTAGCAATCTCAAATATTCGTTTTCTTCTCGTTCGTCTTTTATCTTATCATTTATATGTGACAATTCATTTTCTAAATTAACAATATGTGCAGCTAAATCATTGTTTTGAGTCAATATTTCATTGAACCTAGCACTAACGTTGAGATTGTTAATAGTTATTTTGGGATCTGATGCGCTTAAACTCTTTATTTTTTAAATCAATTCGAGATTGCAAACATTTGATATTTCTTTTCAAGGTACAAACTTCCTTTCTTTTTGTTGTAAGTTTATATTTCAAACTACACTTTTTCTTCAGTGATGACTTTTAAGTCTTCATTTTCAAATTTGAGTTTCTTTTCATTTTCAATAGAGTCATTCAAATTCCTGGCTACATCAATAGCCACATCTTTTAAACTATCATTTAAACATGTATTTTGATTGTCAAATATTGGATCAAGTTTCCTTTTGCGCCCACGAATAGCTTGTGGATTAGAAAAACAGTATTTTGCATTCAGCAATTCAGTAATTTTATCAGGAATACCTGCACGAGATTTTGATTTTATTAAAAGTTTATACTTTTTGACTAACAAGTTTACAGAAGTTCGAATTGAACTGTATGTCAAATGTTTTTCTGACAAAGACTGAATAAACTGAATACATGATGTTACTCCTTCCTGCTTTTCATTCTCAATAATATCTCTATTTGTAACATTACCAGTACTTGTAGACATTGTTGAATATTGATAAAAGAATTAAATGTATGTCAATAAAGTTTGAGTTTCCACTGATTGACAAGAGGAATTTATAGTCCTAGCAGAACACAGGTCGCCAGTATAAATATTTGACAATCTAAACACCAATCTCATTGGTAGTCTGTTGATTTGAATCTGACAATTTGGTTTATAATTTCCAGACAATATTGTTTGCACGAGTCTGTCTTGAGGGAAACCATCTTCAAGTTCATCACAAGTTAAAGTAGCTTCTTGAATAACTTATTCATTTTTCACAAGATCGCCTGTGTATTTTTTTTCATAATAAACAAATTGTTCATCAATTTCATGGGTTACTGTTGTTTGTGTGGAGTGATTTTCATGCAAAAGGTTACTACTACAAGTGCTGATGCTGGAATCATGTGAGCAATTAGCTGTACTTATGTCAGATAGATCAGAAAGCTGAAAATACATGTATAAGCCATAAGAAACAGTTCACATGCTTGTATGTAGAAGAAAAAAGAAAATACAGTGATAGGAAGCTAGGCCAATATTTAAATATTGTTCGTTTTTCCTTACCCTGCCTACCCAGGTTAAAATGCTTTACCCAAAAAAAAATGATTCCCGTTTTGTCAAGAAAAATATTTCTTCTAGTCTTTAGGGACCGACCATTGAGCTTGAAAGGGGGTATGATAGCCGATTAATTTTTTTTTTATAGTTTTTCTAGGTGATGTGAAAGATTATTTTTTTTCGAAAGTAACGTTTTACATATATACTAAAAATCCTGACTCGGATTATTTTTTCCACCCTTCATAGCCAAATGATTTCTTCTCAAAATTCAGAGAATCAAAGTATTTTTCAGGAAAAAAACAGGTCCCCCACTTTTCAGGTTAAATAATAAATCGTTGGTCCCTTAGTAATTATAATTCCCAAATGCAGTGTTAACATGAAATGAAATGCCAATTAACAGAAAGTGTACAATGTTTTTTTTTTAAGGAAAAATTAAGATTTCCCCATGTGGCCGATAAAGGGAAAACATTTTTTTTTTAAATCCTGGCCCTACATGTTAAACCATGCATGTTACTAGTATATCTATATAAGGATTACAAAAGGAAGCATTATATGGTTGTTAAACCTTTATGTCTAGCCTGTTCTACATATACACTGTCACATATAAGCAAAGGGTTATATAACTACACGGCATGTGGCTAATTAGTGGCAGACATCGCTTACTTATCCGGACCACCTGATGTACCCAATGTATTGTCGAGGTTCATATTTGTTTTATTTTTTCCTGTTTGTATCATCTTTTTTTCCTACAATATTTGATATGTGATTTCTTGTTTTCTATTCAGTATATACACCCTTTAATTGAATTAATACAAGACATTATAAACGACTTTCACATTCTCTTTTGTTCAAGAAAATTCCTCCAATTACACTGGAGTCACCCGAGGTCAACAGGTGTAAAATGGTATCTTTAAAACAAGGCCAATGAAATAATTTTTTTCTCAACACAATTCTTATTGTGATCCTTAGGAAATTGTTTTCACAAATTATCTAGAATACATAAGTAAATATCATAAATATTTCGAATGTAGGTGGAGTCACTTTTGGATAAACAGTATTGAAATTTCTTTGTCTCATATGGAACCAGTTTCTACCCGGTTGACGTAAAATAGCAATGTGGAAGTCGGCTATAGTAAGTAGGATGAAAATATGTGAATGCATGTTTGTAGAGATAATGATGTATACTTTTTAACAGTCGTGGAAATTAGAGTTTGGAATTTACAGGACCAAATTAAAAAATATTGTATTACAAATTTCATGAAAATTTACAGGACCAAAGTGATCAGTACAGGATCGACATGGGCTGTCCGTTCTGTGCAAATGTCCACGACTGTTAAATTGATAGTGTGAAGCAAGAGATAGCAAATGTACCTTTTACCAATCCAAGCAACGACATATTTACATTAGCACGCGCATATGATATGTGAGGTTATATGGTAGCCAGATGAATTTCTTGTTCACGATGATATCTGAATTAGTGAGAAATATTTTTGATACAATTATAGTGAAAATAAATGATCGAGTAAAAATGTTTTAGACTTATTTTCCAATTTGTCAAAAATAATGACAAACTTGCATTTCTCTCAGCATTGCCATTGGTCTAAGCAGAGGTTGTGAGGGTTCCATTGACAGGATAGAACAAGAAATAAGTCGGGCATTTATTTAATCTACATTTGTATATACTAACTACTAGTACTCTATATTGAGCCATGCAAACATTCCAATATTTATTCAAGTAACACCTCTTACATTAAATTTTCTTATGGAAGCTGGTAGTCTCTGTGTCTTCCTCAAGAAAAATACTATCCAGTAACTTGTGGTAATGTGTAAAATCAAATTCATTCTTTACTTTGGGATTTTTTTTTATAAAAGTTTATGGGCGACGGACGAACAGATATCAAGTACTGTAGTGGCAATAGCTCACTATGTGTACAGCATAATTTGCAAAATTATAGTAGATCAATATATAATGATCATGGCCAATGGTCTGTCAATCAAAGTCCCAGTTCAGTCTCAGTTTTTTATGGGTTGTGGCCTTCTTTCGCATTCATTCAAATAAGTAACTGAGTAAGTACTTAATTTGCATGTACACTGCATGCAATTGATATAGTTTGATAAAATAAAAGTTATATCTAGCAAGGTTGGTATTTAAAACAAACCTTTGTTTACAAAGCATTCAACACAGAAAGTAGAAGTTAAATAAATGATTTTTTTGATACAACGGAAGTGACGAGGGAACATAACTTTATGTAACATTTTTCTTGGATCACAGTTTCAATCGACCACCCAAAAAAAAATACTAGGTTGCCGGGACGATATTAATGCATCATACTTCAAATTTTCACTATACACATACGTAATTATTCGCAGGATTTTCTTTGCGCTAATATTTCATTCAAAAGTTGTGAAATTTGGGGCATTTGGGTCGCTAAAATGGTAAAAATAAACCATAGCTTGTTGCATACCATTGGAAACCGCCATTTTCCATCTTTTCAATGATGTGCACAAATGTTTACCGCGTCACAACTTTTGTCGTATATCATGTGATTTATCATGTGACCCAAACCTACTATTCAGAATGTCCGCCTCCATGTTTTAAGAAATTAAGAAATATGTCTAGTTCCAAATCATAATTACACATCACTGAAAGGTAAAGAAACACTGAATTCAGCAAAATTGGCCTTTTGAAACATTTCAATACGGAGTTTTTTTATTTTCTGGAAAAAACAATAAGTCTACGGAGATGTTAAAGTCGACAAAGACTTTCGTTTGACAGATAGCCGGATTCAAAATGGCGGATCCATTGTCATCGCTACTAATAAACTGAAATTTTGTGTGAATGCTCGAATCGGGTAAAAAGACACACTGGTCTACTAGAGCCTCTATTAGAGTAGGGATAACAAACCATTTATTATAAATCGTCAAATTATGACTTATTATATATACTTTTAAAGCCTTTTTTTTCACAAGGAATTCAATGCTTTAAGGTTAAACAACATTTGAAAATCTTAATAATAGATATTGAAGAAATCGTTTTTTAATCATAAAAAATTGTATGTCATTTCCATGTAACTCTCAGAAATGAACACATATAACATCTCCTACATAGCTCAAAAATCGGGTGCATGACGTTTCGTATCTAGATCGGGACGTTTCGTACCGGAGTAAAATGTATAATGAGACGTTTCGTACCTTCTTTTCAACTCGTAGATTTGTAATAAACTCGTTAATTAAAATGTTGTATGTATAATTGAAACTCATTTAATCATCACAAGAGTGTACAAATACATAGGTCAAAAATCACTGTACATAGTCATCTTACATATATTAAAAGTAAAAAAAAACAACAGGAAAAACACTCACTTAAACTACAATTTAAATGTCTCCACGATGATAATCCCCCCAAAGTTTATATGTGTAAATTGCCGCGTCTGTCTCAAACTTCACATTGTACCATTCTTTATATCCTGGTACCTGTCAAAATAAAAGGTAGTGTTCTGTTAAATGAAATTCAAATAAAGAACTCCAATAAATCAAGATTTGATCACTATATAAATGAAATGTAATACTCCTGTTCAAACAACGGTGAGACAGGACATTCTGGACTGGTAATAAAATGTGTTAGTCATACATGTACTGTATTTTTTAATTCTTAATTTTAAAAAGCATTTATTTGAATATACATTTTAACATTATGTTTAAAAAAATTAACATCTCAACCACCTTATAAAATAAACTACTGCAAACCACGACAACATGCATATTATAATTTTTATAAAATCACTCAAAACTTCACGACTATATATATATATATATACCGTATTTGCTAAAAAATACAAAAGGATTGAAATTGTCAAATGCAGATTTTTTGTAATGTCAGTTCCAGAATGGTTTTAGTTTAGAAATTTACACATTCTCCTTCATACATACTGCTTTATTAAAATGCAATAAATAATAGTACATGTATATATTCTTATGTGAATAAAAGTCAGTGCTTAAAACTTTTACTTGAAAATTATATTTGGATGGCTCTTAATGGGTTAATACGGTATTACAGAACACAGACATAATTAAGAATTGTACAGATAAGTTTATAGCACCAAGTTTTTAAGTAATGAGATCAACTTTTGTCTGTTTCTAATTCGAGTCTACTTGCCTTGTATTTGTGAAAAATAGTCTTGTAGCTCTGTAGATCTTGATTACTCTTTTTATCAAAGTCAACACTTTGATGCTGTCTATTATCTGCATTTTCCATCTCGGTCAATATTTTCGTACGTGTTTCACTACGAGTGGTATGCATGTCTCTTTCCCACCAATCTGATTGTTTATTATATTGACGCTTCACACGGCCAACATTCTCCTGATGAGCGAACTCTAGACGTTTCCTTACTTTTAATGCATCTGTAGGACCATCCCATTTTGATGACTTCCTCTGGTGAATCATTTTTACAATGTCATTGTTTTTCTCTACACCTTGGCCCGAAAACATCTTCAGAGAACCATACATTGAAATAAAATATGGTATATGATAAGAGTAAACAGTGCATGTATGGAGTAACATTTTTCTTTAAAAAAAAAACCTTTCCTGTGCTGTCCTAAATTCAAAAAGTCAGACAGCCAAATTTAAACCTTTTCAAAAATGTCTGAGCCTACACGATTATTACATGCAGAAGTGATAACTAAATACAGCTTATAAAAATCTTGCCACAAATTTACAACATTCTATTTAGTGTTTTCGTGTAACACATCACTCTGTGACAACTTTTCAGGCAAATGTTTCAACAATTTTATTTTTTCGGACCCAGACAAACTGATCGAGTCTATTTCTGTACTACCTTTTGGTACCCAGATGTTAAATGCAACACCACAACTCTGTATAAGTTCTACTAAATTATCTATACATTGAACTTTCTGATTATTCTGTTTTGCCATGTCATCTTTATCTTTAGAATCATCAATTATATTTCGTAAAAGTACATCAGTAATACGTAACATCAGATGTAATTCATCTGGTATAAAATGATCTACACTAACTTTCGATAAAGGTCTATGTTTTACACCAAATTTATTTTCAGTCTGTAAAGTTAATTGACAAATTTCTTCAACTGATCTAAATATTTCAGATGAATGATACAATGATTTTGTGAAAAGTCTTTACATTCCTACCACATTGTGTTCTTAGGGTTAGGCCCTATATAAAAAAGGTGAAAAATTTACCAGTATTGTCCGCCTGCCACATAATTCTAGCCATAATATTTGATTTTTTTTTATATTCATTAGTTTATTTTTTTTAGTATAAACTAATCCATGCTTGAAACGTTTACAAATACCAGTATTATATATAACAAGACAACAACCGTCAAAAATTATTTTTGACCGGTCCGTTTATTCACCCAAGAAGATCCCATAAATAATTTTAAAATTGCTGATGTAATGTAGTTCATGATTTTATTTGAAAATAAAACCATTTGTTGTCTGAGAATCATTTTTGAAACGGTCGTCGGAATCCGCCACGGCAGACAACTGTGTCATATGTAAAATTGTCTTCCTGTTCTTACGTAGCACTAAAAATCACACATAATTTCCTACTTTTTTAAAGGGTTACATTTTATGAAAGTTAAAGAATACACAAGGAGCTTATTTACATGAAATATGATAGAAAATATCAGGGCGTGGGTTTCTGATTGATAAAACTTTTTAATCTCTGATATAAAATTGAATAAAGATGAAAAGTTAGCAGCCTTATTTATAGTGCATAAATAGTCTCTCATAATTCTTCTATGAATGGCACTTGTATTTTAACATGTAATGATATGTTTCATTATTGTAGTAAAATGTTTTTGTATATGTATACAAGTGGTGAGACTTTAAATAAAATATTGAATCTTCATATTTTGGAATTTATAAGAGAATATCGCAAAACAACAGTATCGGACATTCTCAAACGAAAGGACGAGTACAAAGGAATTTACGTGGAAAACAGAACATCTAAACGTAAAAGACATGACACGGGTAGTAAATACGGAGAGCTGAACGACTTAGTATACTAGAGCTAAGAACATTCCGTTGAGTGGTCCTATCATTCAGGAGAAAGCTTTAGAATTCGCCCAAAATCTCGATCTTGTGGAATTTAAAGATTCGAATGGTTGGCTTGACAGTTGGCGAACTAAATTTTCAATTGGATTTTTCTAAATCTGTGGAGAAAGTGCTGATGTAGACCAATCTGTTGTTGACGAGTTTAGGTCCAAGCTCGGAACTTTAATTGCCGATTATAAACCGGAGGATGTGTTTAATGCAGTCGAAACTGGATTATTTTTCAAGACTTTACCGGACAAAACACTTGGAGTAAAGGACGAAGCTTGTAAAGGTGGAAAGTTAGCAAAAGAGCGGGTAACGGTATTATTGGCATGCAGTAGAACTGGAGAAAAATTAAAATACTAGGACAGACATTAAATGTTTTAGATGCTGCTCTTCTTCTTATGGCTGTGTATTATATATTTGACTTGGGACTACCCTGAGATTTGTTCTCAGATTCTGGGTATGATTCAGCAATGGGTGATTGGGGATATATTCATGTACCCAGTCGAAGTCATCCAGCTGGATAAAATTTTCAGACTTACTTTCCAGAAACAAGAACTAATTGGGGTGAAAGTGAACTGAATGAATCTGAAATTTTCAGATGTGATTAAGAAAACTGATTAAATCAATAACTTCTGTCAGTTCAATGATTTTTTCATGTAGTTGATGTTCAGACTAATTAAATGTTTATAAATTTTTAGCATATTTTGTTTGTTTACAGTAATGATTGATTGAATGGAGTTTAATGCCACTTTCAGCTATATCGTGGCGGTCAGTTTCAGTGGTGGAGGAAGCCAGAGTGCCAGGAGAGAACCGCGACCTTGGACAGGTAACTGACAAATATTATCACGTAGGGTTGCAAGTCGAGTGCACCCTTTTTTGTTGATTACAAAGCGCGAGCGAACTCACAATGCAGAAGTGATTGTACAGGTAAACCAACTACCTTAACCACTGGGCCACCAAAGTCCCCTTTATAGTAATGCATTTAAGGTGATTAATTCATTCAGGAATTCATTATGTGACGGTTGGTCTTGTTTTAAATATTTTTCTTTGATTGGTTCGGTGTCCATCAGGGTAAACTTTCCGAATGAATGGAAGTAACATGTTGCAAAGTATCGCGGGTGTATAAAAGTCCGCACACATTATACCATCAAAGGAAAGAAGTTGTGTTGCTCCACGTTTACTGATACTTCCCCATAAATGTACTTAAAGGGCATGTTTTTGTCTGCAATGATTTGGTGCGACGGCATCCTTCTGGCGGTAAGCTACGGTTTTATTGTCGTGCAGTTGGATGGATGTTTCATCAGTAAAAATAACGTCTTCAAATTTCCCGTCCGAGGTTATCAGTCCTTTACAAAAATCTACCCTTTTTGCTTTGTTAACGTCTCTTGTGAGCTGACAACGGGTTTTGGATTAAAACAAATCCAGCAGCGTCGATGGCTTTTCTTACAGTTGTCAGGCCGGCATTAACATTCTTCTCTTTTAGAACACGTTGATCGTCCCTTGAAGACATATTGCAGTTTTCTGCTAGGACAGTCTGAATGGTTTCTATATCTTCTTCACCGATGTTGTTGAATGAAGGTGGTTTTGTGGATACGGTGGTGACTGGACTCACGTCTGATGTTACTATACGTGTAGTCGCCATTTTCTTTAGCCATTATTCTTCTCATAGATGAATGTGGACAGCCCTCCTCGTACAATTTGGAGTTTATCACGATGTTGTATCTTAGGCATTCTGAGGACTGAATGATTGTTTGGCAAATCCCCTTCCATTTTTAAATACGATTTGTGAATTGACAGATTTTGACAGGGATACCATTCCAAATACATGTACCTATTTTATTACCATATTTATTTTGTCATACAATTTAATATAACACATACCTGTGTCTGATATTATTGACATTATGCACCTGTAAATAAATGCATGCCTATTGCCACAATTCAGACGGGCGCCAATTAGAAGATTTAATTACTGTTTCATTTTACTTGTTAGGGAAAGGTATTCGGGTACGTCTATATGTCACTCAAGTTTGGCAATATACACCAGCTTAATTATTCACAACTGTTGTGGTTGATAATTATCTTACAATTAAGTGTTAAACAAACAAATAATTCCCATAAAAAAGTAGTTAAGTATGTACATCAATTATTGACAAGGACTGTAGAGATTAACAAGTGGCTTCACATAGCACCTTTCTCTTTCAATATATTTTATTTCCTTTATTAGTAGGAAGCCATACTGATGAAATACATTGATTGATTGGTGTTTAACGCCAAAATTGCCAATATTTCAGCTATATCGTGGCGTGAACAAATTGTATTATAACTGAGACACCTACAAGTCCTTTATAAATAAAACATACTTGTCTATAAAACAAACAGACAAACAGATTATATATAAACAAAAGAAACATTAAAAGGATAAAACCATATATTTAGAACATATGTTATACAACTATATTTTTGTATATAAATCAATTTCTTTTAAAAATTTCATAATTGTGTCGCCTGCGACATTTCTAAATAAATCGCATAAATTGTTGATATGTTGAATATGATGTTCTCCGTAGTTTTTTGCATGGAAGGTAATACTTGTTTATGTAATGCTGTATGGTTTCAATTTATTATTAAAGTAATATGTATGATTCATGGAAAATATTAGATTAATATACTTTTGATCCATTATCTATTAAATTGTAACATTTATTATTGAAACAAGATTGTTAACAGATATATGACAAAACTACTTTATGCACCTTTATTAAGTTCACAGAGTGACACATAGTAGCCATTTGATCTGGGTAAAGTTGGTATATAATCAACATCTTTTATTTAATTTGTTATTCCTTTATTGGGATAAAAATGCATGCACATTTCACAATCAGCTGATTCTTAATTTTCTGTAAATTTCTAATGGCATGATACTTGTTACCTTTGACTGGTAAATACCCGAGAAAATTGAATGCAGTCTGAAATTTACTTTCAGGTGATCTGATAGTCAATCCTTTTTCTTGCCAAGCTTCTGTGCATAAAGATTTTTGTTTGTACAAACCTATACAAGAAACAGACAAAAATGAAAGTTGTAGTAATAGCTCTTCAGCAAGAGAGTAGATGGTGTTAAACCTGACATTTGTAACAAATTCATTTTCTTTGCACTTTGGTTTATCATGTTTATAGTAGTTGATATTTTAAATGCCACATGATTAGACTTTGTGTTACTTAAAACAGAAGCTTTTTCTATTGTGAGCTCATGGGGAGACTTGCTTATCAGGTTCCATGTAGAGTAAATAAAAATACATGTACTGTATAACATTGCTTCAATAAGCTGTTATTAAACTTCTTATTTTTCAGGAGACCTTTACATACAATTTATGAAGCATTCTCTGATATTCATATTGATTATGTAAATTCCATTCTGTCTGATTATTAAAAACCCTGTATTATTTGTCAGCTTCTGTATTTAATATTCCAGGAATATGAGAGCAAGTTAGCCAAATTCCCTCATTAATGCACCACAACCAGACTTGTCTACTTATTTCATTGCAATCATTCTACTTTGATCCGCCCATATTGTTAATATAAGCTACTGCAGTGGTATTGTCTGTCATGATTTTCACATGTTTATTTTTTATTTTGGTTTTGTATGACTTAAGTGCGAAAAATATAGCTAATATTTCTAAAAAGTGAATGTGCCTTAACTTTTCATCATTGATAAATAATAATCATGAAAAGAAAGTTGAACTACACATATGAAAAAGTTCATTTACTCTGTCGGCGAAAAGAAAATCGTGTACATAAATTAAAATACCACCACCATAACATGTCCTATCGGCTCTGAATGGCTTAGAAAAAAATAGGAATACAAATATCGTCAGTGTCCATATTTACATCTAAGTCAGGAAAGACAACTTATGTAAACAGTAAAATAATCATAGTAATCCCATTAACTCAATGAGGTATTCATTATTTACTCATATCAACAAAGTATTCAATGTACTCCTCAAATCAACCATTAATATACTAAATATATTCAACTCCATCATTTCTCATTAGGTAAAGTAAAACAAATTAGTGTATTGGCTGGAAATTTGTATATTTAATAAATTTCATAAAATGAAAAACATCAATATTCAACAATCAACTGGCGATCAAGTCAAACTTGTGACATTAACTATTGGGTGAACCAATAGGAAAGTAATAATAACATCTGGGTGAGTCTTGTGATAAATTCCGCCAAGGGAATGCTTAACACGTAATGGAAAGCATGGACATCGCCAATCTATCAAAACACAAATTACGCAGCCAATTAATTGTAAACATGGCAGGTAGGATTAGAAAAGAATGTTTCAATTGACCCTTGTAATGTATTAATAAATGTCATAACCTATGAAAGATAGGTGAACACCGTCTTTTGCAAAAAGTCCACTGTATTTGTCTTCAAAATCAGGATGCTTTATAACATACCCAAGTTGTTTTAACAAAAACTATCTTGCTGCCCTATTAACTCGTTTTCGCGTTTTTTTCCATCTTTTGTGTACTATTTGAAAATCTCCAAGTGCGTCTTGATAACATTTCAGAGAAAATAATGGAACAACCAGGCAATATCTCAATTATTAAACTGGAGAGGCTACTTCCATATCGTACATTAGTTTGCCAGAGGGCTCTTCTCCTACATCATTTGCACAACAATGAGTTAGAATAATATCTGGTATGCCAGAAAAATTAACCATACCTAAAATACCGGTAATATTTATGAGATATTTCCATTTCATTCCACCCATGCCTATCCATGTTGTGCTGTAACAAAATTTCTCCATCCCTAAATTTGCACCTGTAGGTCTTTGTTGAGTGCGTGCAGATGCCTGCTGTACCAAGGCGCTGTCAACAATCCATATCGCTCTAAGAGCTGTAATGATACAATAGTGTTTATCACTGGTGGTTTGCTACGTCACACGCACGGATACTTGAACAAAAGGAAAACTAACAAAACCAAGTAGTTCACCGAAGGACCCACATATCAGACTTCATTGTTCTCATACATTTATTGCGTGGAAACCCGTCAGTTTTGCAAACACTTCTGTTCAGTTAAATGGGTTTTGTGTGAACGGTATCCTTGCCCGGAATTTTAACTTGTTTTGTAGTAAGACTAGATTGATTCCACCATTTAATGCTCAACTCAACCCCATTCATACATAGATTGTTTAAATATCTCCCTTTGCTATCCGTTAAAACAACTGGAACCAATTGTCTATCCCCAGATGGAGCCTGAAATTGTTTGCTCACGTATTTGAGAAGTTTATGCTCAGTCATAGGTATATTTTCAGAGTTCGTCTAATCTACATATTACTGCAGCCAAGCAAATGTCACACAATGCAATAAAAGTTATGAGAGCCTGCTGAATAATATGGCTGCGCCTGAACTGATGGAGCTCAAAGTAGTGACGGATTCGCCATATGTAAACATACGATTTAATAAATGTCTAAAAGTACAAAGGATATAACGGTACAATTTCTAGGCTAAAATTTCATGGAATTAGACGATAAAATCTCAACTTCAAAATAATCAAGGCAAACTAAAATGTTATAAAAGGTGGCTGCCAGTTTTTAATCTGTAAAAGTAACTATATATCCGCTTTTAAATAAAATGTAAAATTTCGTCACGCCAATGTTAATGTAGGGAAATGGTGTCTATTGCATAGTTCCTGTCATATAAAACATCCAACAGTAAGAACAATATGAAGAAAATTCCTTTTCTCAAAATTGTGTGACCGCCACCATGGACCTGTCCATTAATATTCCATTTTGTTAATCATGTGACCAGAATAGCCTACCCTACCACTAAAATATAAGAGTCAATCTGATTGGTTGAAATATTTAGAAATGGATACT
>MJUT01055630.1:214893-247323 GCA_002080005.1 Gigantidas platifrons | reverse complement strand
TACAATAGACAGTACATTGCTATAAACAGTAAATATATAAATAATTTTAATTGATAGTATATTCAGTAGTGATACAGTATACATTGTATGTGGTACTATTGTACCTGATCTCTGTCAAAGTGCAATCCAGGACATTCAAAGAAACGATATCACACATACCAACAAACAAAAAAACAAAAATATGTAATCCTTGTAATGCATATCTTAGTTTGTACGAAGAAGTGGATAGTATATTTGGATTTATGGATGAAACATTGGATATCTGCAAGGGCCACCAAGGGACGGTGCTTATGGATATGTTCAATCGAACATTCCACCTCGTGCCCCCAGCAGAACTCCAAGGTTATATAATATACAGATATATAAAGAGATATATTGCTACTCAGCCACAGACACCAAGGGACAGTGCTTCTGGAGATGTCCAGCATATATAGCTGTGGCATGCCACCTCGTGTCTGAGGCAGAGAAGCAAGACATCAAGAGAGAGAGAGAGAGAGAAAAAAAACACGGAGGGACGGACAAAAATAAATAAATAAAGAAAATAAAAATCTATCTGCAGTGTTTTCTTAAGAACACACCAAAATGTGTTAGTATATTGTGATTTTCACAATTACAAATCCATTATAATTTCCCTTTATCATTTAAGCTATTAAAATTTGGACATGTAATCAATATTATATTGATCAATTGTTCCTTGTCTAGTTCATATTTAGAACATTTGAAAAGAAAATGTATTTCATCTTCAACTTCTCCTGAATTGCACTGTTGACAGAGCCTTTGGTGTCGAGGGATACCCTGGTACCCGCCCAACTCTATCAGCAAATGATGAGAGGAAACTCTAAATTTACATATACTCCTCCTGAGCTCAAAGTTGTCAAATATTTTTCACAATCGAATCTAGTTTTCACTCTTGTATATGTCTGAAGTTTCCCATCAGAAGAGATATTCGTCTTTTCTTTCCACAGAGCCAAAACATGTTTCCGGAGACTTTTGACCGCATAATTTTTTGTTAATTTTTTGTTTAGATTTTATGTTCAAAAACCCAGGAATTATTTGTAATATTTTCTGAAGTGAGCTAAACCAAGATGAGTTGTTGTTCATATAAAGTTTCTTTGAATGCACATATGCTGACTGTAAAATTGGGAAAGAGTCCAGAAATTCTAGTCTTTGCCAGTAATTCAACATGGACTTTATTATATTAAAGTAAATAGGAAATCTTCCAATTTCAGATAATACAGCTTGATTTGTGGTTTTTCTATGAACTCCAAGAATAAATTTACCAAATTTGATGTGTACCTTTTCACACATTAAATTATTTAAAAAAGTGATCTAGTGTTGTCTGCCTGCCATTTTTAAATTTGGCTGTCTGTGTATTAAATGAGCCCCAAATTTCACTTCCATATAGTAAAATAGGCTTAATAGTGTGATCAAATACATGAATACTTGTGCCTATATTTGGGTTGTGCGATAAAAAGTCCTTTTGTAATTTAAAGTATGCTTTCAAACCCTTTTCATATAATTCACTTTGAGCAAAGGAGAAGTTACCTGATGCACTGACATAGATTCCTAAGTATTTACAATGTTGTACACACTCAATATCATGTTCACTAAATGTGAATTTGTGATTTTTAATGTGTCTGCCTGCTTTGTTGAAAACCAAAACCTTTGTCTTACTAGGATTTAACTGAAGACACCATTCATCACAATACTTAGCTAAACTATTCAATTTTGTTTGTAGTCCTTGACAGTAAAACAATATCATCTGCAGACAGTAAAACAATATCATCTGCATACATCAAGCAATGAATGGGTTTTTCATTTAGGTATACAGGGTCTAATGATTTTTCCAAATAACTAGGTAGGTCATTTATAAAGATCTTAAATAAATTAGGGCTCAGGTTGTCACCTTGCTTGACTCCTAAATTTACTGAGAAAAAAGTCAGTAACGCCATTTTGTAGACGAACACATGACCTGCTTGTTTTATACATATTATTGATGACTTGTTAGAATAATGAACCTACTCCAAGCTTCAGCAATTTAATCTTTAGGCCTGTGTTTATAACCGTATCAAAAGCTTTTTGGAAGTCAACAAAACAGGCATACACTCTACCATTTCTTTCAGAACAATATTCATCTAGTATACATTTTAGTACAAATAAGTGATCAGAAGTTCTAGCTTTTTTAGTAAAGCCGATTTGGCTCTCATGAATCAGATCATTATTCCTCAAAAAAGCGTCCAACCTATAATTAAGTACACTATTAAATAGTTTCCCTATAGCAACTGTAACAGTTATGCCCCTATAAATGTTTGGATCTGCAGTGTCATTAGCTTTATATATAGGTACTATATACCCTTCGGCTCAAATCGTTGGATAATTTCCACTCGTAAGACAAGAGTTAAATAATTTTTGAAAACAAGGTAAAAGCCTCTGCTGACCACTTTTCAGCATATTGTTTGTAATATTATCTAAACCTGGAGATTTGTTATTTTTTAATTTTGAAATGGCTTTTGAAATTTTCTCTTGACTTATGGAAACATCAAATTCATTAAATATTTTCACTTTTTCTAAAGTCTTCAGTTGCCCTTCAAGGATTTTGATCTGCTGTTTGAGTTTGTCCTTAATCTGATTAAGGTTTGTAAAATGTGAGTTCCAAGTGGAAGGATCAACAGCAGAGCTTCTTTCATCTCTACAATTTTGTCCTCTCAAGTCATTTACCTAATTCCAATAAAGTTTTGGATTATTCTCATGAAGAGATTTTAATTGTTTAAGTATTTTCTGTTTATGCTGTCTATAAGATAGTTTTCTAGATCTTTTGTATTCTCTGTAGAGTTAGCAATAATCATTTTTTATTGATAACTCGTTAGGATGTTTAGAGTATATGTTCCCATAATTAATAAGGTTTATCCTCATTTTATGAAGATCTAAGTTAAACCAAGCCTCATGTTTAGCTCGATTGGAATTTTTCTTACGTTTCTTTTTAAGAGAGGCATCTGCCGCAGATAAGATCAAATCAGTAAGCTCTTGCTCCTCCATCCACCGATAATTGCGTTCCATCTATCTTCATATGATTATATACATCAAGTTTAGTCTTAATATCAACTGAGTTCATTGCAAGTTGGAATTTGTATGCAGATTCATTAGTCCATATATATTTAGATTTCAACTCATTTAATTTTACATTATCCAAAATTTTAGATGTATGATAATTAGCACACAGTGTCCATTCCAACTTGCAATGTGTGTCAGACAGAGTTGGTATAAACTCAGATATAGCAAAATGTAATACTAGGTCCAGGATATCCTCCGACACCATAACATAGACTACTACTCTTGCACCATTAGGTGTGTAACAAGTATAATAACCGAACATGTCCCCAAGGGCTCGACCATTAAGTATTCTCAACTGATGTTTGATACACAAGTCTAAAAGATCCTTACCCCTACAATCAATAATTTTATCAGGGCTATACTTTCTAGCTCATCTCTGTCAATTGGATAGTTGTCAAAAAGTGGAGTATATCTATTGCAGTCCTGTGGAATAAAGTCTGGATTTGTACCGACTCGTGCATTGAAGTCTCCACACAAAAGAATGCTACCTATTTTTTGATAATTACATATGTCTTTCTCAACACAGTCGAGAATGTCTTGGTCAAGCCTCTGGGTATATGCTGAGCCACCTGGTGGATAATATATTAAACACGCATACAAATCTTGTTCAAAACCAAAAAAAATGTTTTTCAAGCTTCAACCATTGATACTCGGGATTAGTATTTTTTTAATATCTTGACATGATTTTTAATTTCTGGTTTTATCAAAATAGCTAACCCCCCGAAATGTCACCTATTGTGCTTGGGTGATGTTCTACAGATTGGATAATAATAAAATTTTCCAATATTATGAATGTTGTCATCATATCCTACATGTGTCTCAGCCAAAAATACAAGATCATAACTGCTGATTTTGTTTATGAATGACTTATCACTTGTCTTGTCATAATGTTTGGTCTTTAGACCCCCTATGTTCCAAAAGCACATCTTTAGTGCAGCTTTAGAGCTAGTACAAATTGGTATTTTTTTTTTATTTCATTTTTTTTTTTTACAGTAAATGACTTGCTCTGAGTCTTGAATCAGTCTATAATTCAATTGAACAACAAACAAACAAAAATTTATTAATATTAAAAAAAAAAATATGAAACTTTGGTATAAGTTTACACCACAAAATACTTTTTTGTAATTTGTTTATTTTTGAAAAAGTGAATAAACATGTAATGTATATATTCAGTTACATTAATCAATTATATATTGTTTTTGACACCCAACACACATATACTAAGATCATTTTCAATCATAAATACATATCTATTTTAGCCATACATGTACATTTGCCAATGCTATCTCAAGAGACTGTCATTTCATGTAGAAGCAATCACCACAAAATACTTATATGTATGATATACCTTAAAGCTCACCTTTGGCTTTAAATAAAAATTAAATGTATTTTCACTAATTATTGTGTGAGGGTAGTAAAATATTTCCCTAAATAGTTCACACTAAATGTTCACTAAGAAAATTTAAATACTCAAAAATGGATACAAAAGGCATATGTTATGAGAGAAAAAAAAATAATAGTAGTTACACTTGTAACAATATATAATATCTCAACTGTGTAGATATGTTTAACTTTTGTTCCGTCACTCGCGTCCGCGACCACGACCAGCAGGACCTCTTCGGCCTTTAGATGCACTTCTTCGGCGACTATATGGTAGTGGCACTTCTAGAGCATTGTGGATGGCTCGTTTAAGATTAATTGCTTGTAGGGAAATTCCCTTTTCGGTCAGGTGATACCCATCATCACGTAGAATGTCTTTGTTCGGATTTCCATGAATAAGCATGTTGTTAGTAGGACATTTATTATTTGACCATTTGTAGAATAATTCATATTGTCCTTCCTCGGTGTTGTGAAAGAGATAACTATTTTCACAAGAGGCCATTTTGAGCATATTTTTGACACTAGACCAAATAATTCATTAACACACACATGTGCTTTCTTTTGCTTAAGTTCATTTGTTAAAGAATGAAGCACAACCACTGTAGGTGGTGATACCATTGTTGATACACATTATTCTGTGTCTTTTAGTGTGTATTTGATAACTTTATTTACTATGGCAGGCAGCATTAGTTAGCTTCTCCTCTTTAATTCCTTCTATATTGGAAGTGCCTACCAGAAGTACAGATGGTTGAATGATTTCAGGACTGCTCTTAATTATGTTAGAATTCATATCTACAAAATTTGACATTTGAACTTTCATCTGTATTATTTCGTCCCTTGCTTGGCTTAATTTTTTAGAAAGGTCATTTACTTCTGATTTTAGACTATCAATTTCTTCATTCTTCTCTTTTAGTTTTTTGTCTGATGTTTCTTGTGTGTAAGTTGCATTAGAAATTGCTCTCTAGTGTCTTTCAATGATTCTTGTTCATGTTTAAGCAGTTCTGCTTGTTGTTGGTCCTTAAATAAAATATTACTTTTTTCTAATTGTAGCTTAAATTCGATTGATTGCTTTTCAATCTTGAGTGATCTGATTTTTTCTTCTAGTTGGTGTATTGTAACAGAGGATTTATCAGGTGATGTTAGTGCATGTTTTGTGGAGCTTGCTACTTGTATATTGCCCATGGCTTCAAGTATCTTTGATGTTTGATTGTCATGAACTAGTTGTAAAGTTTTGATACTTGAGGAAAAGACATTCTCGAGTCTTTTTAGCTCAGCTGTCTTTGCAAGGTCACATGTATCAACTGATGAGTTATCAGTATTTTCTGTTGTTACATTCACTTTATTCTTTTGCAATTGTGTTTCTATTTTCTCTTGAGCAATGTCTTCTTTACTTATTAATTCTTTTGGGTTAGTTTCCTCATAATTGTCAATAGATAATTCTGATATGGGCCCCACTAGTTCATTCATAATAGTCATGAGAATTGGGAAATCTTCCTGAGCAAATTGAAGATGAAAATTTCCTTGTACTTGAATAAGGCCTGACTTTATATGAAATGCTATCTTATATTGTCTTTCCCCTATGCTATTTTTAATATCTACAGTAATAGATTTCAAGGACTGGCTCTCATATATTGTCTGGGAGTTGTCTGACCACTCTACTATTTTGTCACTTTTCTTTCCTAAGTATTCATAGAAATACAGGTTTAGGGCCTTTATCCATGCTTGTAATCGTGAATGAATAGTTCGAAAAGCCACCATCCTTGCTTCATTTTCATATATATTAGGGTCAATGATTTCATATAAGCATTTACTGGCCTTATCTGTGGTAGGTTCAATGAGGCGAGGGGGGAGACAATGCATTGAGTAATGTGTCTCGACTGCATTGCGTTGTAAGAGTTTTTGAACATCATGATCGTTTAGATTGAAAGGCATCGTGATTGCCCAATACAAAATGTAACTACTTCTGCAAATTTTTGCCACCTGGTTCGCTCGAAACTCGTGTTAGAACAAAATAAACACTTCAAAATGTGTTGTCTTCCAACATGGCGTACAACCGGAAGTTGGCGTAATCACGTATATATATAAAGACAAATATAGACACACAAGAGACATATTATTCAGTCTAGCAACACTCCCTGAAAGTCCCTCAAAATACTGTTTAATGGCCGTCTCGTTAGATATCATGTTTCGAAATCGGTCTTGCACCTGGGGTCCTTTCTCATAGAGTTCTGTGTGCCGACCTACAAATTTCCTAAACCACTCATCACTCGAACCCTTCTCTAAATTAAAGAGAGTGCTACGGCGAGGATCTTCCTTTATAATATTTATAATAAACTTCCTCACCATAGCACGCGTCATTGGGAAGCCTTGTTTCATGGAGTAAACTAGATAGTTTGCTAAGAATTCCTCCTCAGCCTCCGCCAGCATCCTATCTGGATCCGGTGTCTGCTTAATCTCCTTCTTCACATGATCACCTAAAATTAAATTCAGATTATGTTGATGAATTGAATAAAACCCCAATAAAATGATTTTAATGTTAAATACACAGTCAAACGTTCCGTGGATAGGGGATTTCTTGAGGCGTTTCAGTTTCCCGTGGGTATGACTCTTGAAAGTTGGTATTGTTGCAGGATGGGGCTTCCTTGTGGACTCATCTTTCGGAGGGCAATGATAGTTTCAGTTTCTTTATGTTGAGAACAGTCTTTCTGCCAGCTACATTATAAACACCTTTACCACGGTAATCGTAAATGGACCTGTCATTTGTCCCCTTTTCTATTCCTTCTCTTGGTGTTCGTCACAAGTACTAACTGACCAGGGTAAAGAGGCCTGATGTTTCTATCGTGATACATCGGCTTTTCTTGGGCTTTAATGATCTTTGACGACACCTTGGGTTCTCAATAAACCAGTAAATGATTACATTCTTCTAGCTAGTTGGTCTTCCTCCGTACCCCATCGTCATGCTGAGATTGAACTGGAATATCAAGTTGTATTGGTAGAGTAGCCTCCTGTCTGCCACATACCCAGTAGAAAGTGTATGTTTTGTAGACTTCTGTTGACAAGTAGAAAGGTGTCTGTTTTATAGACTTCTGTTGACAAGTTCTGGCAGCAAATGCTATCTGTTGTGAATAGCAGTCCCAATCATTTTTCTGGTCATTCACATATTTCTTTTAAGATATAAACATATTTTTTTTAAACAATTGATGATAATTAAGGTATATTAATTATATGATATAATTTGGGATATTTAATACGAATGTAGGACAAAAAGTCACAACCTGTCATTTGAACAATTATTTTGATTACAGTAAGAAAGTTACATTTTAAAATTTTTGTCATTTTTATTCGTGTACAAATTAGATAAGAAAATTAAATTAAAAGATGTTAAAATTAATTAACACAGTGACATTTCATATAGTTAGCATATATTGGTTCAACCATCAATTAAAAAGACAGACAGTTTCAAAAATCGGTCTTTATAAGTATTAGCTTAAATAATACTATTGTGTTTAAGTTGTATTAAAATCATTTTTATCTATAAGATTAATCAAATAGACTTTGCACCCATGCATGCAGCAACCAGTAAATGTCAAATAAAAAAAAAGATCCAAACTGTGGGTAATAATGAAAAGTAATCATATAAAGAGATAATTAAATAAAACTAAATTAATCTACCCCAATGAGATGTCATTCGTAATTTGATGTCATTTTCGACTGACCATCTTGAGCTGGAGTAGTATGTCTGCAGCTTCAGAGTATAGCTCGGTCAAAAGGGAATAAAAAAGGTACTGGTCCTCTGGCAGCCACTCTGTAGTTGATCCTGTTATGCCACCCCTCGGCATCGTTGTTGGTACGGATGGACGTCATAAACACAGACCCGTACTCGACACTGAAGACGTTGTTGTTGATCCATGTGCGATATACGTAGTTAAGGATTTCCTGGATGGCTTTATTGTCTTGGTTGGTGGCTTTCTCTTCAAGGCGGTCGAATGTGTCTGGTATATGATCTGGTGGTATACTGATTGTATACATTTAAATGTGCAAGAATGTAATAAACATACCTCAAAGTCAAGATCCCTTGGATCATCTGGTCTGAGACTAGCTGTAACCTTGTTGCATGAGCGTTGTAGATTGCTTGGTTCTGGAGCGGTGATGTCTGCGTGTTATCGAAGAACTGAGGTCAGTATGGTCTTGGACGACTGTCCATACACTGCTTCTCTAGCTTTGGCTTTGATCTGAAAGAGAAATAAAAATATACAGATTTGGCCAGGCTAATTTCGGTTACAGTGCATGAATATAACAATACATTCATTAGATAATAACAACGGAAACATAATAAAGTCATGGTTTGCCTTAACATATTACTATTACACCATTTGCGACAATCTCGGATATTTAACGTTTTGTTTGAGTTTGTAATTTTAAAGTATTCTCGTATATTTTGTCTTGTTTTATCTTGATAAGATTTTGTTACTGAACAAAATTATTCTCGTCACGATATAGCTGAAATATTGCTGATGTGGCATCAAGAAATCATCAATCAATCAAACCTCTTTTTTAATCTGCACAGCTATCGTGGACCCTGGCTCTGCTGGGTGGACGTGTTCTTTCTGGCCAAGTCTGTAGTTGTCACCCTCCTGGATGACGGTTGTAGGACAGTTAATTGTCTTGCCTCGCTTGGTACAGCGCCAGATGATGTGGTCATTCTTCTGTTTCTGCAAATAATCGATAATATATAACATCATGCAATACAGACGTTATATTAATATTTTGACTTTAGCAATTCCAAATTTTAGTAAAATTTTTAATTGCCAAAAACAATTTTTTAACTTGAGGGTGGAACAACAAAACTCTTAGATGAAGATCGTTTAAAGCGCAATATCTCTATTGTTTTTTCCTTGTGTTTTGTGATTTTGTTTCATGTACATTCATCCGATTTTTATTTTTATTTTCTTTTTTTGACCAAAGAAACAAAAACAATTGCATACCTTTACTGTGTAACTTAAACATTTTTTTTAAATAATGACTAATGTAATGTTGAAAGAAATTCATAGTTGCAAAGAAATAAAAATAAAAATTTAATTTTCTTAATCATTATGCCTTATATGCAAAATTGTTTCTATCCAACCTTTCTCCAAAATTATGAATCACATAAATATTTCAAAGTTATCAGAAAAAAATGTAGAAATTCTCTGCTTTAGCAATAAAAATTCCATGAAAATTTGACAAAAATAATGTCTTGCCTATTTTGTAAATGAAGTGAAGTGGGCCTACATAGGAAAATATTCTGTGGAAACTCATAGCTACAGAATAATAATAATAATAATTTATAATAATTATAAAACAGTACTTACCAGTGTTGCATATTCTGTGCTACCACCTTTGACAACCATCACACTGAAGTGCTTCCTGCCCAGGGTGGACAATATTGTTACACTGTATACAACTGTCGTCTGACATTGTGAAATTGATATAAGTTTTTCTGGCCCATCCGTTTTATCATGTTTCTGGGCTTTTACTCAAACTTTTCTCAATATGGCTTGCACACACTTTAGGAAGTGGTATGGATTCTAAAAACAATAAAAATCCATACACAGTAATTTTCTTTTCATTATATGTTTAAAGATCAAACAATCACCATGGTAAACACAAGCTGTAAACATTTCATCACTGAGTTAATAATGACTTCTTTTAAAGAATATTTAAATCAATTATGTTTTGATTGCATTTCACGTTTGTTTGAAAGAAAATGCGGTGCCGATTTGTCTTGATACCAAACTGTCTTGAGGCCGAACTGTCTTGTTACCACTCGGGACCCCCCCCCCCCCATTTCGACTGACCGCCCTGTTGCTAGGAGAGGCGAACTGCTATTGTTTTCGCTGTAAACTGAGTTTTCTATGGATGAATTAAACCTACGAGGTTGCTGAGGAGTGCGTATTGCGGAAGCACCACTACAACAGTTCGGAGATGGAAGAAAAGTTATGTGCCGTGTCTAGCTCTTTGCCTTTAAGTGTATATAAGGTGTATATCCGGGTCTCATTCTAACTCACCATATACTATACAGTTTGGGGTCGTAGTTTTTAAATGAAGTAATAATTTACAAAATTTTAATTGTACACGTTCTGAAATTTCATTATTTTCAAATCCCAATACCTCACAACCGTATAATAAATTAGGTTATACTAGCTTATCAAATTAAACCGAGACTACTAGAGATCAACACGACAGTTAACTTTGGCGCCCAATTCAAAAATAACCATTTTGTTTAATATGAAACAAAATGCATTATATTAGAAAAGGTCTCATCCAACCTTAAAAGAAAGAAAAAAAAACAGAGGTTCCATAGATTGCCGAGGTTGAGGTAAGACTTGGTTGGATTCCACCATTTTGGTTAAATTTATTTTGATAATTTAAAGAATACTTAGATTTGTCTTATCTAAAGCAATACCGTTTCAAAAGAAGAAACATCAGTTGTCCTTCAATTTTGAAAAAAGGGTCAGAGATATTATGGTTTTATCTTGTCCTTCACATGTTTTTGTTCACTACACATGCCATATATTTCGGGTGTTGCATATCGAAATGAAATCAAACTTCACACATATATTCAGCATAAAGTGTAAGTGTGCAATACATGTTTGAATTTTTTGTGTGGTTTATTTTTGGGGCTTCCTGTAGACTAGCAAAACATGACAAAGAGGATGGGGAGACATCTGCTTTGGATTAAAACACTTTAATTATGATTATCAGGATAAAGTTTGCAGAACATTATTTGTCAAAAATGTAATTTGTTTTAGGTGATGGATGTCGATCTCTCCAGCAAAGGAAAATCTGCTCCTAGACTTTTGGTCTTCAGAAATGAAGACAGAAAGATTAATAATGCATATTTAGTAGGAGATGGAATTTCCATTGAAGTTGGAAAAGACATAAAAATAAGCCATTGAGGTGATCCTGATGACCTACTATGTGTTCGACTTGTCACCCAAAGAGCTACCAAATTTTGGGGTTTCTTCAGACAGCAGTTCTGAAATACAAAGCCCCCTTTCATAAAGGTGCCAATTTCATAAAGTTTGAGAAACAGTATTATGAAACATAAAGTGACAAATTTTATAAATATTGGACAAAAATTGTTTAATAATAATACTGTTCAATGTATTGATTCATTTGTAAGTCTTTTTCAAATGTAAATAAAAAAAAATATTCTGTCTCTTGTGTGCTTTTTATCCTAATTATTTACAAACAAGGCCATACAAAATTAATTATCTGGTTCTCAGGTCAATGTTTGTGAAAATAGATGAGAGAGGCATTTTTTTACCTTTTTATTGTTGAAAGAAAAGGCAAGAAAAACTGAGGAATAAACAGGTTATCGTAAATCAAACAACGTAGACAAGATCTGGATCTGGATCGACAATAGCACAAAGACATAAATGACACAAACAATAAGGACCTAAAACAAATATGAGCAACACGGACCCAAAAGTAATGAAGCAGCTTTTTACAAAATTACCAGAAGAATATTAGGGAGGTTAATTTTTGTTTTTATTTATATTCAATTAAGCCGCAGGAGAAAATGTTTTAGCTTATCCAAAAGAGATTAAGGAGGGCCTGAAAACCAGAAAATTTGCTTTATTGTAGCCTAATGTGTTGGTTGTTCAACAACGTCTGAAATGGTTTGTATGTAAGGGTACACACATATCCATGAAGTTTTTCTTAATTTCCCTGAGAGTCGTAATTTTGTAGCTCTAATAATAAAACCCTAAATGATCGCTTACTTGCAAGGGTTTTAACGGGATGCCATTACCCGTAAAGGAGCAGCGCCGAGATTTTTTCCGCTCGCTTACAGAGTTTCTGACGCGTGCATTTATCAATAATAAGACAACCTTACCTTTTGACCACTATTATAACAAGTTTTTAATTACCTACCAGTATTTTAGAATGTAATTCCCACAAAATAAAAATCCATGTTTACTTTCTCTCTGGACAGTTTGAATTTCGTCATGTGTGGTCTTTTATTTATTTATTTATTTATTTATGCTCATGTATACTGTGTGCATATACTTATGCATGGTCAAACAATGTTCGTAACCGATTGCTCATTATTGTATTGTGTTTAGCATTGAATATGCTCATGCATTTCTGTTTAAATATTCATTATTATTCTATTACTTTTTCATATGCCTTAGTGAAATAAAGACTAAAATTATTTACAATTGTTTCAGGCCTTTTGCTCCAGAACCTCAGAACGCAAAAAGGTGCTTCGTTGGCTAGCCCAGCTCAAAGTAAATAAATTACCCAAAAACAAGAAATCCGACAATAAGGGTAATGCCAAAATTACCGAACACAGAGCAATCTTCCAGAGGGAAATTCAAAACTCATAAATCAATAAACAGACAAAATCAGTCAACAACCGGGAAACTGGAAAACCGCAATGGTCCTGACTTGGTACAGGCATTTCTAAAGAAATGGTGGATTGAATCAGATTTATATCATAGGTTTTCGATTGGAGATTGCATATTAGTCACACATGGAAAGGACATAATTCCCGCAGTTGTAAGTTGTTTTGCATTGAATTGGTTTGATTTTCAAATTTAAAAGACTATTTTTCTTTTCAGGTTCATTTTAATTTTTGTTTTGTTCATTTGTTGTTGAATTTTTACATGTATTAATTAATAGTAGTAGACTTCAAGTCAATATTTGTCAGATTCATAAACAATTCAATTTCAGATCATAGATTGCACAAATACATATAATTAACTTACTCCTGAACTATTTGTAGAATTTAACAAGCAGTCATAAGTCAATAGAAGAATTATTTCAAAACTAATTTTCTGGTATAAAAAGTATCATATTATATATTTGTATACATACAAAATGTATCTTGCATCTGATTTGATAGAACACTGTCACATGATATATATCCATTCGTTTTGGTCAACTGCTTATTGTAATGTCTCATAGTAACGTCACATAGCAAACTTACATACATATAGTCAATCACTTGGTGTCAGTCACTAAGATGCAGATAGTTGTCTGTCGCGTAACTAATATTTAATATAATATACCAATTATCACCCTTTTGGAGTGTGACTCAACGGTTTGTCTCCCCTCGAAAAGTTAGGTCACCCTCGAGCAAATGTTTTTTTGTATATATGTTACAGTCGATTTAAAGAATCAGGCATTCTGTAGAATGACTGTAATTTTAGGCAATCTATAGAATGCCTAACATCAATAAACATTCTATTGAATGCCTAAAAATATCTAGTCATTCTATAGAATGCCTGACATTTTAAGCTATTTTCAATAAATTGCCTGAATGTTATTACTAATACTTGAAATAAAAGAAATTCACAGTTTTGTCCAATACATTATATCATATTGAATGTTTATTAGAAAGATTGTAAAAAATGATAATCCCCTCCTTCATGATTAAGTACTCGCTTCGCTCGTTCATGAAGAAGGAAATTATTATGTTTTTACATATATTAAAATACCCCTAGGCTTTATTTATGTATAGCTAATTGAACAGGTTAAAGTTGTTGTCAACATTATCTTAGGGTGAGTTTGTCTTCAGTATGTGAAAAATCGTGTTTTGTCAAAGTAAAATGTTCAATGTGTTCAAAATCTGTACATGAAATGTGTTCTAAGGCCAATGCTGATTTGGTGGTATGTCATTTGTGTTCCAATGAGGAAGTTATTTCTGAGGAGAGACGAAATGCTTCCGAATCAATGAGAAGGCAGGCCAACAGAATGCGAAATCTGTCCGAAAGAATTTTAACAGATGTTGAAGTCGGAAAAAAATTATTATCCCCATCCCTATGATTGACCGCGGGAAGGGTGATCCACGTAATTTGCTGGCTGTAGTCTTGAGCAGGGAGGAGCATGGCTATAAACCTGGAACAAAGTCAGGTGTATTACGTGGGCTTTATACCAGAAACCAATTTGAACTTTTCGATAATAACTTTTTAGCTAAGGACACTGTTCAACTTGAAACGGAAATTTCTCTGAGACAAGCAGTTAGTGATGCCTCAATATGTGATGGCCAAGGCTTTACAAAGTGTGGTTGTAGTGCTAGTGGGAAGTCCAGATACAACACGAAAAGATGTTTGTGTAGAAAAAATGGACTGATGTGTAATAGCCGTTGTCATCCAAACATTAACTGCATGAACAAGTAAAAAGTGAACTAAATTTTAAAAAAAAATTGTAAATTTGTGTGGAATTTAATATCAAACCTGATCTCTTACTTTTTGTTTGCATAATTTATATTTTTCCATTTTTGATAAATAAACAGTTTTTGTCCATTAAATGTGTCAAAATACTTTTAGACAATTTATTGAATTTACAACTTTTTTTTCAGGCATGCAATAGAATGACTACAAATTTCAGGCAATTTATAAAATGCCTAAAAACGCCAGTCATTCTACAGAATTCCTAAAACTTTCAGGCATTCTGTAGAATGCCTAAAGTTAGAGATTGCCTGTAACATGTATACACATATTAATTTATTTATTTTAGGTTACCAGAGCTAATGGGCAAGATAATTTTATTAACATTCAGTATTACAAGAAACGACCAAATTCAGGATGTGATTATATTCTACTTGAAGAGCAGTACAGTATTACTGAAAATGAGATTGATAGACGTCTTGATCCACCAAATGTAATGGGTGGATCAAGGTTTTTCTACCGTTTCAAATTTTGATATTTTGACTCAAGTTGAATTGTTGTTTGGTTCAGATATTAAATGTTAATGCAGATCATTTTTTTCTGTTTACTAAAAAGTCAAATAAATCCTTATCTGCAAATATGTTTTTTGAAAATAGACATAACTGTAGAAACAGAGATGCACAAAGGCTAAAGTTACACCCCCAGCATTTTCCATCTCTTGGTATCTGTTGTTCATCTTGCCTTGGTGGTTCCTTTGAAAGATATTTTATTGTCGGTTATATTTCACAGTATATCTTAAAAAAAATAATCCAAGGTACAAATATATTTACTTGTTCGGCATGTTTAAACAAACACATTGAATAACAAAACATAATCTCAGAGTTGATTGTAAGAGATGTACAACAGTTGCTGGTAATTATTTTGTGTCCTTGTCATGAACGTTTTTCAAATAATTTGGGCATGTGAAGACTTCAGATTACAAGCTACACATCTAAATAAAATTGTACAGATTATCTATGAAACAGACATGTATTTACAGCATATTTAGCTGTTTTGGATAGATAATGTATTTGTAGATAATAAAATATCTTTATTGTATCACGTTCAATTCGGTGTCCAACAAATATCAAGTTATATAATTTCACAAAGCACAAGGAATATTGCATGGTGTGTTTCTTTCCCTTATAGGAGGTATATCAATACTCTCTGGATAGGAAACTCCACCAAAACTTGAGTTTCATGGATGATTTCATGACATATTGGACAACATAGTGTGAACGTTCGTCCTTTTATTATTATCATTTTGATGAGTTATATTTCTACTGTTAAAACCCACTTGCATGTGATACATATCCCAAGCGAGATCTCACGAGAAGTGAATAACATTCATCCTCAGTCTAGTCATGGCTTCCCGTCCCTGCAGACGTGTCTGTTTTATGTGTGCTCGACCACGTGGAATTTGTCAGACTAAGTATTTTGTCATTTTAGAGCTTTGGGCTCCTTTTTTCTTTTTGTAATGGGTCAGGAGTTTCGGACGGAGATCTATTTTAATTGATTTTATTTTATTAGTGCACTTAGTGTTGCCATTGTGTGATTAGTTTCTTAGGGTCAGGAGTTGTAGACAGAGACCCGTGTTTCATTTTTGTAGAATTTTAACTTAATTTTGTTGGTTTAGAGCTCTAGGCTTTTTATTTTGTGAGTAATGAGTCAGGAGTTTCAGACGGAGACCTATTTCTTTTTATTTAACATTGGTGGCAATTAGATAGCATTGATGGCTTTTTAGGCCTTGGTGGTCAGGAACGTGCGAGAAGCACGTGGTGAGATATATATAATTGGTAAAAATTTATTAGAAATTTTTGGAGGATGGTCAATTCGACCGATATTTACAGATTAAAAGAATATTTTGATATTTAACTTTGTAATCGATTTTTGCGCAGGGTTGTGTTGATTCGGAAAATCAAACAACAACGGGGTCAGGAATTTATTTGTAGACCCGTTAACTTAGTAAGTCTGCTTGTATTTGTGCAATTTGTAGTTAATTTGAATGTTTTAAATTTATTTATGGTCTATTCTGAAGTTCGAAACATATGACGTGGTTTATACTTGTGTCGGCATGTCGAGAGATTTTTCTGATTATTTGCGACTTTAGTAATTTCCACGTGCCTTTTCTGACACTTGGCGTGGTGATTATTTAATTCATTATATATTAGGTATTGATTTATTTATTTGTTTACATTGTCATATTCAATTGTCATCTCATTCTCTAGCAAAATGTTGATCATGTGTTTAGTTAAATTTAGAGCGAATATGCTTTTAGAAACTGAGCTCGGTTTCCAAACCAGGTTTCAATTTAGTTCAATAATATTGAATAGAATAGCCAATCTAATTTACTCAACAGCTAAATTAAAAGTTTGACAAACCGGTTCGAAACCAATACCGGTTTTCGGGAAATATCATCGCCCTTAGCAAGTCGAGTTTACCTTTTTGTTTTTCTTTTATAGATAATGGCAACCAACGCCCAGATTCTCAAAGTTTGGCATTCTTTGATTGGAAAATCTCTCATCCCAGTTATTAACCAGGTTAAAGCGTTGGAGGAGGGTTTGCCACTACCTGAACTGGCTAGACTTAAGAAAGGCCATCCTTTTGAAAACTACAATCTAAACGAGCTACACCAGGAATTTGAGCGTCTTACAGGTGATTTTTATTTCTTGCTTTGATTTTTATATTGATATGATTATTCATGTAAGGGGTCACTAACATTATTTAGAAGCACCACCCCTCCCCACCACACACGCACAAAAAAAACCCAACCATCTTATGGTCACTTTGAGATTTTCAGTAAAGGACTAGCGTTGATAACTTTTGTCAAGTTCTAATGCTTGAGTCTTAAACAAGTCGTGAAAGAATGTTTAGCAGGAAAATCGTCAGATTAGTTAGAATTACATTGAGATTTTGGACCATATGAACTATTATCTCTATAACTAGGAGAAAAGTGCACGTGTAATATAATCTCGGTTAAGTCCTTTTACAGTTTGGTTTATATTTTACAGGAGAGACGATCAAGGACGTCATTTTGTTAACAGGGAAGCCAGATGATATTAATACGGCTAGACTTTTGACTCACTTCGCCGTCCTTCAGGCAAATTTAGTTGGTGCACTTCGAGGACAAGCTCTAGATCCTGGACCGTCTGCTTCTAATTCTTCTAGCACTGTGGCTTTACCCGCTTTTTCAGCTGCTGGAAACAACTCAACTAGTAGTACAGGTAATAATATAGATAAATTGTAATTTATTATTTTATTTATAATATTAATTTAAAATGAAAAGTTAAAACGTATTTAGATTTTCTTCTGTAGCATGTAAGTAGGTACTCTTAACTTAAATTTTGAATCTAGGGTCAACCATGAACTGTTTATTTCAATCCGGACTTTAATAGGTTCATGCCTAGTGTTCTCACTTCGGATTTAAGCTTCGCACTTATGGATTTTGTATCCATTTTGATAATTAGTTACGTTATTATCCCTGAACCGTCTCGGCGTTGTTTGGGGGTAAACTAGATACTACTCCAATGTGGATATACTTCTTGGCTTTGATATTGATCCAGGTCAACTGAACTTTATAAATTCTGCTATCTGAAAATCGTTTATAATCATTATTTTAATTGAACGACTTGTTTATTTGTGTGGATGTTTGAACTACTCATTGTAAATATTATATAGGTATGCTTTGTGTTCTAAAAATTTTTCTATCGTATGTTGTCAATCTTCCGTTTTGATGAAATGTTATTTGTTGAAGTTTTAAATTAACTGAAATTTAATGGTTGAAAATTCTGTTTATTGTGACAAGCGTCCGTTTGCTTATTTGTGAATGGGATTTAGTTTACACTTCATTAGATTTTCTTTATTTGGATCTTGGCTTTTATTTTTAGATAGCAATAAAAGACCCCATAAAGACATGGAAGATAGATTATTAGCCATGGAAGACACAAACGGGAAATGCAGGTAGAGGAATCTTTACGTCATATAAGGATACTAGCGAGTAAGCCTAAACTAACTGCTCCTCACGTTTTAATTGCTGCAGTTGAATCTCTTGTTGAAGTGGCCACCAATGCATCTTATAAGGAATTTGATTACTTCGTTAAATATCTTTCTTACTGTCGCAAATACGAGTCTTCAGATGATTTGTGTGGTCTTGCTCTAAAACTTTGTGGATCCGCGGAAGACAAAAAAATAGCCACAGCAGTCAATGAATGGGACAAAGGAAGAAAATATGAAGGACCTCAAGATTCTCATAAAATTGAGCAAAACAATTTTTCACCTATGTTTCCCAATGGTTTTACGCCACCTTTTTTACCCTATAATATGCGGTCCTATCCTTTCCCTTTTCACAGAGGGAACGGTAGAGGTAGGGGCAGTAGGAGTAACAAATCTAGTTGTTTTTACTGCAAAGAAGACGGTCATTTCGTTTTAAATTGCCCTAAGTTAAGCCAATCTAAAAACAATTAGAATTTTCATTCATGTGCTTATAATATGATACAGCTGTTATTATAACATAGATGTAATATTTTCATTTTGTATTTCATTTGTTATTTTCCTCGAATTTATTGTATTCTTTTTTTTTAATTTGAGATATCCGGTTCTTAGCCCAAGGGGACCTTACCCCTGGTGATTTTGTTCACGCGGGTTTAGGACTGGGTGTCTCTACCTCTGTAAACTTTGTCCTTTTTCAGGAATCCATTACTTTGACAGGGCATAAAAAAGTAAAGTTTTTACTTAACTTATTCCCATGGGAAATAGATTGTGGTTTTAATCCTCCTGCAGTTGAATTACGTTCTATACACAAATGGGTTGATTACAGAGGAGAGACACCCAGTGCCTCAACCTGTTAAGTTAGTGCTGAAGACGTGGCGTCTGGAGATAAATTTGATTTTGGTAGTCTTAACTTTAGAAACCCTGAACACTTTATTGCTGGAAATCTGCATAATTTTGTGAATGAGTGGGTTAATATTAACCCTACTTCAGAGGTTTTAAATTGAGGTCACTTCTTATTGTTTGTCAAGTTCTGATCAGATTAGGATATTTTTTGAACTTGAAGAAATGTGTTCTTTCTCCTACCACAACTCTTAGATTTTTGGGTATGCTTGTTAATGCTGAGGAGCTTGCTTTTATTGTCCCTGAAGATAAAAAAAATTAAATTCATAGAAATTCGTGAGGTTATTTTGGCAGAACATCACATAGATTTGAAAACATTGTAAAGATTTGCTGGAAAGTGTATCTCATTGATTTTAGCTATTCCGTCAGTTAAACTATTTACCAAAGAAGTCAATAGGGCCATTAGTACTACTATTATAAAAGGCCGTTGGCCACTGGTCCCCCGACGCCAAGGTTATATCGTAAGATTAAATTTTGAAACTACTGTAAACTAGATGGTCAGGTGAGCCTGTATCACTCATAATTCTGAAAGGGGACCATCCAAGGACCATTTTGAAGTAAAAAAAAAAGGGGAGTAACTCTGGTTAGATTTGTCGAAAAATCATCATTATCGAACATGACCTAGATATTCATGAGATACAATTACATACCAAACCTAGTTTCAATCTGACTTTTTGTTCACAAGTTATAATTTGGAAACCAAAATATTAGCAATTTTGAAGTAAAAAAAGGGGAGTAACTCTGGTAAGATTTGTCGAAAAATGATCGCTATCGCACTTGACCTAGATATTCATGAGATACACTTACATACCAAACCTAGTTTCAATCTGACTATTTGTTCCCAAGTTATNATCTGAAAACCAAATATTTAGCAATTTTGAGGTATAAAAAGGGGCACAACTCTAGTAAAAATTGTCGAAAAATTGTCATTATCGAACTTGACCTAGATATTCATAAGATACACTTACATGCCACACCTAGCTTCAATTTGACTTTTCATTCACAAGTTATCATCTGGAAACCAATTCGGGACACACAGACAAAGTATAAAAAGGGATGTAACTCTGGTAAGATTTGTCGAAAAATGATCGCTATCGAACTTGACCTAGATATTCATGAGATACACTTACATACCAAACCTAGTTTGAATCTGACTGTTTGTTCCCAAGTTATCATCTGGAAACCAAATATTTAGCAATTTTGAGGTATAAAAAGGGGCACAACTCTAGTAAAAATAGTCGAAAAATTGTCATTATCGAACTTAACCTAGATATTCATAAGATACACTTACATTCCAAACCTAGCTTCAATCTGACTTTTCATTCACAAGTTATCATCTGGAAACCAAAAAGCACACGGACGGACGATACCCATTTCTATAGTCCCCTTCGACGAAGCGTCGGGGGACAAAAAACAGTAGACCAGTTAAATTAGTGGGAGAACTTAGACAGGAAATTGAACACTGGAGATTCTTAGATACTTGGTCTGGTTGCGCCCCTTGGCGTTCTGAAAAGCATCTTCAAATCACTTTAGCATCAGACTCTTCCCTCTATAAGTGGGGGGCCGTGGTACTAGGTGCAGATTCATCTGAGGAGTTTAGTGACCTTTGGGAAAAGGATGATAATAGGCCCATTCACATCAAGGAATCCCACGCTTTATTATATGCGCTAGTTAGCAAGAGGGAAGCCATTGCACATCATAGGGTAGATGTGTATGTAGATAATTTGCCGTTAGTACAGTCATGGGAAGGTTATAAAGGGAAAGATGTTAATATGATCCACATCTTGAAGCGTATATTTGAGCTTTCACAAGAGCTCAACTTCCATCTTAGTTTACTTTACATTCCATCTGGTCTGAACCCTGCTGACCCCTGTTCTAGAACTTTGTCTGTCTTGGATGCAAAATTATGTCAAGATAAGTGGGAAATTTTGCAAGAAAAATTTGGACCTCACTCAGTGGATCTAATGGCTTTAGACTCAAATGCAATGTTAGATTATACGGGACTCCCCCTTAGGCATTTTACTCCATTCCCTAGCCCAGATTCTCATGGGGTAAATGTTTTTGCTCAAGATATTTCTAAAGAGACTGCCCCGTATGTCTTCCCTCCTTTTGCTCTTATACTTCCTCTGCTGAAACTATTGTCCGAACAGAAGGTTAAATTTTGTACTATGGTTGTTCCAAAACTACATTCTTGTCCTGTGTGGTGGCCTATATTCCAAGCAAAGGTATCCGATTGGTTCACCTTAGCCAAGAAAGGAGACTATGACGCTATTTTGTATCCTTCTAAGACTGGTTATTCCCCCCAAAAATTTGGTTTAAGTTGGGACCATATTGCGGCAAAGTTGAAATTTTAAATTTGTTTTTTGTTGTAGCATTTAGGGGATATCCCAAGAGTCTGGCGCCCAGCAGGAAAATGCTTCAAATGTGGCTACAAAAATGATTTAGGTTTTCTGTTCTGTCAAAGTTGTGGTCATCAGCCTGATAATGAGAAAGAGAAGTCATGTCACACAGATGAATTACATTATAATATCGAGCGCAGAATTTTCTACTTAAACCTCATTGATAACTCAAGTACCAGCAGAAAAAATCTGCTTTAGCTAAAGAATTGGAAAGTTTTCTGAATATTAATTTTAAGAGAGATTTAGCAAGTGCTACCCCTTCTGATGTTCACGTGTTTTTCATTGAAAAAGATCTAAAAGGTAAAACGCAAGTACATGTCGTAGATTGTCCCCATCTTGAAGATTTGGGTATTTTCGATTGCGGTTGTCCCTGCAGGTTATCCTGGTCTACTGTCCAGTCTTACATAGGGCAAATGAAAACCATATTTGAAAGTGAAGGTAGAGGAAAATTTTGGAATGAGGAGTTGCAAACAGATAACCCTGTAAGTAGCAAAATGTTACAGTTATATTTAACGGCTGTTAAACTAGAACAAGCTAAATCCCATATCACACAGAAACAAGCCAAATCGTTATTTTTTGGAAACTTAAGTTACTTAGTTCCTTTTTAGAAAGAGAATTATCTCGTTCTAACATTACAGTGCATGATAAATTTATCCTTTTGAGAGATCAAGCAGTCTTTAAAATTCAGTTTTTCGCCGGTGACAGGGCACACGACATATCCCAATGTTTAGCTCAAGAAATTAGTAGGCTTAGTGATGATTCCGGCTTTCTTGTATCCTATACAGTTGGGAAAACGTTTAGAGTCGATAGACCCAATGAGTTCACAATTAAACGGGTGAATGATACAGTCGTTTGTCCTGTAAGAGGTTTAAAGTTTTATGTTTCAGAATGTAGAAAGCTGGATATTAATCTTAGCACAGGTTATCTGTTTAGAACACTTAGTCCATGTAGAAAACTTGTTCTTGATAACCCTATTACCTCATCAGCCTTGGGGGACCGCTTTAAAAAGTACTTGAAAACTTTGAATTTATATAATGGGGAAACCTTGCACGGTATTAGAGGAGCTTGTGCTATTACATTAGCTTCATCTGGGTTGACAGAATCTGCAGAGAAAATCATGGAACATGGTGGATGGTTCTCAAAAAGTTCATATGATCGATACAGTAGGTTGTCAAAAATGGTTAATAACAACTCAGTCGCTACATTATTCTCTAAGGTCGCCGATGCCAATCCTCAGCATATATCAACATTGTATGATATATCAGGTGATAAACAATTACTTCCTAAAGCGTTTTGAAACTGATGGCCCAAAAAAAAACATATATCCTTTGTTTTCTTGTATGTACATTATTTATTTTAATTGTATTTGTAAACTAAGAATTGTTTTCACACTTTGTGCTATTAGTTTGCTATGAACATTTGAAATTTATTTTTCTTTGTGACTTTTGTCAGTCTTTGTACTTTGTTCAACTATGGTTACATTGTACTATATTTTGTATTTGCTTGCACCTATTATTTTGTTTAATAAAATTTTCAGTTGATCAGAAACCTTATAATTTTATTAGATACATTTTAATATTAAACTGGAGTATTTATGGTGTATGTTTGTCCGCCGTCTTAATAACCATGAGTTCGGGAATAATAATTGTATATGTTTGGGATTTGATTTGATTTTTTGGTGTTTAACGCCACTTTCAACAATATTTCAGTTATATCGCGGCGACCAGTTTTAGCGGTGGAGGAAGCCGGAGAGAACTACCGACCATTGGCAAGCAACTGGTAAACTTTATCACATGCGGCTACGAGTCGAGTGCACCTTTTTTTATAATTTACACAGCAGGGCCTGAATCCACGGTTAAATATTCTTCGTATGTTAAAATTTAGACTAGATAGATTATCACTTGAAAAGTTGTATTTATCTTTTATCAGATCACTATTAGAATATGGGGATGTAGTGTGGGACCCTCATAATATGTACTTAATTAATAGTTTGGAAAAGGTTCAAATTGAAGCGATGAGGATCATATCGGGTGGAACAAAATTAACTCCTTTAAGGGAATTATACAAAGAAACCGGATTAACAAAACTAAAAGATAGAAGGGAAAACCATAAGCTCGTTCAACTATATAAAATGCAAAATGACTTAACTCCGACATCTTTATCGACTTTGATTCTTAACCGCTTTCAGGATGTGCACACATACAACACCAGACATAAAAATGCGTTTCCGTTGCCAAGAACCCGAACATCACTCTATGCTAGTTATTTTCTACCATCTACTTTAAAATTATGGAATTCTCTACCGCCAGAAATAAAATGAGTTATTCATCATATAATTAGGTGATTTCCATATCTTCTCCCAATACTTAATCTTTATCATTCACTTTGAGTGTCGTATCACTTGTGATATTCTCATATCCCAAGCGAGATCTCGCGAGAAGTGAATAACATTCATCCTCAGTCTAGTCGTGGCTTTCGGGTTCTGCTTGTACTTGGAGGTTTGTCACACTTATAAGTGTTACGTTTGTTACAATGTACTTTGTATGATGGACGAGTTGACAAAATGTTCCCTCCCTCCAACCCTTATCCCACGAGTTACTATTCTCTTTGTGACTGATTTCCATATCTTCTCCCAATACTTAATCTTTATCATTCACTTTGAGTGTAGTATCACTTGTGATATTCTCAAGATGTGCAGATATAGCATTGAAATTCCATATTACTGATTTAAATTTTTTACAGACTATTATACTATTATGGACTTCTCACAAGGGAACCGTTGTCTGGGTAGGTATAGGGCCCGAGTCGGTAGCCGAGGGCACTATACTCCCAAACAACACTATAGGAGAACGGTTCCCGAGGGAGAAGTACATAATAAATTTAGTACATAACATCTCTAATGGCTAAAAAATTGCAACTAATGAGCTTTTAGAATAATAATCTCCGCTGCTGGTTCTGACATTTGCGTAAACGCTTTAAAAGTCTTGTCAAATGCCATTGAGTACAACAATATCCATTGTGCCTATCTCCCCGTCATAATTATTTTTCAACATGAAGTCCGAGAGAACTTTAACTGCGTATTTGGTGACCGCTTACATTTTATTGTTGCAATGTGAATTCGTCGGCATTCGTGCTGCCGATTCTGGCTGCCATGTCGGCAATGTAAACAATGACGTAATCAACTGTTAATCGTAGCGCCGTGCATATCAAGGAAAGTAACTTTTATTGAAAATTGATCATGTAAATTCGCGGAAAATTTGGTATAGTCCCGCGGGAAGAATGGTCGTTTTAACAGTGCCCGTTGCGAAGTATAGTCTCCCGTAGTCAAGACATGAACTATACTGTTGAAATATAGTGCCTAACTAACAACCAATGAAAATTTACTATTTCTATATGTAGCTATTCCAACTGCCGCCAGGGTATAAAAAGGGGACATAATTCTAAAATTTACCGGAAGTTGCATACTGCGGTGCAATCTTCTACTACAATCAGAAATCTGACAGGACAATTTTCGTTGAGTAAGTTTGGGTTGAAAGAAGCAAGAATTCGTCCAAATTTATGCAGACACAAAATGCTCACATGGTTAAGTTTACGAGTAATCTATACACGGATGGCTAGAGAGTTGTAAAAGTATGAAAAAGCGACGAAATTCAAGTCTGACAAACAAATGGCCAACCTATGACCCACGTGTTTTTCAATAATCTTGTCCTCGTGAATTTTCTCGTTGTCTCAGTCAGTTAAGTACTGATATAAAGTATGTACTGAGTCCCAGTTGACAGTCTTAAAATGCTGCATGGCAATGCAGGCAGCATTTTTATGAAAAATCTTTCTTTTTTTCCTGCCATGTGGCTATAGTCTGTTTTATCATCTGTGATGTTTTTTCCAAGATTAAAGAAGTGGGGTGGGGGTTCTGATCCCAACTTCCCGTTAAAAAAAATAGCAAATCCCGAAATCCCGGGAAAAAAAAGAGCTTATCCCGAATTCCAGAAGAATTTGGACTGCCAATTGGTCCAAAATCGTCATAATACCAAGGACGTTAATAAGATTCAATATATGTCCTTGATAATACATATACAATTAAACTTTTATTGACCGAGTTATATACCGTGACCCTAGGTTGTCTTGTTCTGATTATAAATTTTAATTTCTCAGTCTGATAATTTGGTAACTTCCCGTTCTACTGTGATAAATTGTTCGACTTTCGTTCATGGCCGTTCAGAGCTGATAGTAAATATAACAGAGCAAGTATACCAGCACTTGTTCAGTATTAGCAATATATGGGATGACCACTGACAAAGTTAACCAGTCGAATGTGTCAATAATTATGAGTTTTGAAATTTTATTAAATACAAAAATACTGAAAATTATAAAAATCAATTTGTATGACATTATATTCAACACATGAAAAACCATACCCTGTTTAATGAATTATGAAAAGTATGAAAATCTAGCTATCACAATACAGAACATTTTTACTCTTAAATTAAGGTTAGTGAATAGATACTACACTTTCAGGAAATCACAGACATACATTTTTACATGAAAAATGTGAATTACAACTATTTCATATCCCAAAATAAAGAAACACAAATTATACCTCTCATTTGCTTCCTTTCACAAAAGATGAAAATAATGAAAATGAAGGGTGGGTGTGTACCTTATAACTTCCAAAACTGCATAAAGTTCTGCCAAAACATCTTACTTCTATCAGAATATGCAAAAAATACTAAATATATGTCTTCCTTCAACAGAAACAAAGGGCCCACTGACAGTTCACAACAAGCGGGGAAAATTAAGACCTAGGGGTAATCCAACCAAATAAAACTGTTAAACTTGACACCTTTCACTACATCATAAATCACATGACCAACACCCTACTGGAAAAATTCATTAATCCCTTGAACAATTAAATACCTATACAAGGATTAATGAATCATAGCCTGAAGATAAAATCAGAGAAGTCTAATTTAATGATATATATTCATTTAATCAAACAATAATTATTTTAAATGCAAAAATCAAAGGTGTCAGATGGTAGAAACCTTACTATGACATCAGGGTGATTATTTTTCTTAATTCTGTTTCAGATACATTGGTATAGCTTTTTTTGGAGTAACTGTAATTGTAGTATTATTGTTAACATCCTCATTTGATAAGTAAGTATTAAATATGGTTTATTGATAAACAGTACACAAGTGAATAATACCATGAATTAACTTCTGATATACAAAAGAACTGTATCATTGTTGAACCCTACAGAAACTATTTTTAATGAATTTCAGCAAGATATCGAGATGTGCATTGTGGGCTTTGCCATATTTTGAGAAACCAGTAAGCCATAATGGCATTGTGAAGTTGTATGATGCTAAATCAGCACTTCTGTTTAGATGCATTTTTAGAGAATATTATGAAGTTGTGGCAGACAGTGATATAGGGGAAACTTTGATAAACTTAGCTGATAAACCAAAGGATATGCAAGACAATATAAGTGATCTGCCAGTGTTTGGGGATACTATTTATTCTCCAGAACTTTTCAGTGACCCAAACAAAACTGTAGAATCAGATGATACAACAGTATGTGACAATATATCTGACACTTTGATTGCCTCTGATAATGAAAATGATACATGCACATCAGTATTTGAGGAAGTTGACATTACTGACAATGAACATGGAAACATTTTTGCACATCATATATCATGTAATGATGACATCATTGTCATTTCTAGTGACTGTGAGAGTGACAGTTCAGTCAGAATCTGGAAAAAAATAGAAATGAAAAGATAATGCATTTACTCTCATTTTTTGTACTTCAAATGTGTAAAATAAAGGTATAACAGAATGTGTATTTTATTTCTATCACAATAAATGAGGATTATGATCTAGTGTATTATAATTTCAGGAATAAAGTGTATTATGGCCACTCTCATTAGTGTTAAATGATTACAAGAAAATTTGTATTTATCCTGAAGTTGTATGAAAATCGAAAATAAATAGGAACGTGTTTACAGGTAGCATTATTTTAGTACAACAAATTTCTATTAAACATGAATAAGTGTTTCAAGTCATTGTGTAAACAATTTTAAATTAAACATGGTCATGCCCACACTGCTGTCTCAAAAGAAGATATTATAAGGTGAGAATATAGCATTTATTCCTAGAGGCACTTATTTTCATAACACTCTTTCAAAAGTAACTCAGTCAGTGTTAAATGATTACGAGAAAATTAGCATTTACCCTGAATACCTGGAAAATTTAAAATAAACAGGAATGTTTTTACAGGTAGCACTTATTTTTATATAACAGTCTAATGAAAGGTGCTTGGGTTACTTTTGATACTAACTTTAACATTAACTATCTAGAAGTCTTTTTAGCTCACCTGACCCAAAGGGTCATGTGAGCTATTGTCACCACCGAGTGTCCGTCGTCTGTCCATTGCTGCTTTAGTATAAGTCAAAATGAGCTCAAGTTTTAACTGCAGCTACATGGCAAGGAGTAGTTTAACATATATTCGGGTTTTTCTGTGAAATTTTCTTTCAGCTTCTTTTCATATATGTATATGTTGATTGTTTCTGAAAGTTAGAACTGCATATTTCTTGATCTAGTCCAAGCATTTGTGGTAAATACATATCAATTAAAAACCAACCTAATATTCAGGTTGTCAAAGTTAAATAAAACTTTTTGATTTGATTTGATTTTGATGGTTTTCCACACTACAAAGGGAGATAATTATAGTTTCTGTTACAAATATTATTTAAATTAAATTTAGTAGCTGATTTCATTTCCAAATTATAGCACTTTGCTGAAAAACAAAGAAAAGTAAAAAAAAGTATACAATACAACATGATATTAACATAAAAGAGGGTATCATTGCCATTAATTTTAATATTTTCATGCTGCAAAGGGAGATAATTACTGTTACAGACGTATTTGAAAAATACAATATTTGTAAAGATTTTGTTCTATATTTTATTACTCTATATGAAGATGACTTTTTGTCCAGCTGGAACTTATTTTTTACATAAATTAAATGATATGTTCATATTTCAGGTGCAGTGTGCAATTAAAGCACAGTTAATTTCAGAGTGATTTGAAAAGTCACCTATCGTATGCAGATGACACTTTTCTTAGTTCAGTGATACATTATACAGATACTGCTCTTAAGGTAAGCATTGTTAAACTAATGCAAGAATACCGTTTCATAAATTTAGACCATCAGACCTGTTTCCTGTTGTTAACTTCATCAGTACTGGTAGACCATGTAAAAAATGAAAATTAATTATATGTAACATCTGGAATTTGCTGCATGGTATGCATGTTATTTTCATTATTGAAGGCTTACAGTGATTTCAAGATGAAGAACAGCCATAATGGGGTTTCTCCTTGTTAATTTTATATGGTTTTGTCTCATGTGCATTTAACACATATTTGTTCTTTTCAAAGAGGGAAATGCCTTATATGATGTTCACATGTACATTGAATTAAGTACCATTTTCAGAAACATTCAAATATTTCTTGTTTTTATTTCCATGTTTAGCATATCTGGTAAATATTTTTGTTTAATATTTATGAAAAAGTGAACTGTCAGAATGTCAGAACAACCATTTCCGCTAAAGAACCGTCTTGTGGTTGAAGCTTTCGAAAAATTTAATGGAAATCAAAAGAAATTGCATTCTGTTTTGTGCAGTATTATTAGAGCTGACACTACTACTGTTAATATTAGTAGTCTGTATTCGAGGATAAAAAGTGTATACAGTACTTCAAAAAAGTATAAGAAGTTCTCGAACAAACATAGATATAATGAGTACCTGTCTCAGGTGTTTACTTTTCCAAAAAGTGCTAAAAAACAGTTGGTTTTAAAAAATGAAAATATTCCTAACACAAATGATAATTTATCCGAAGAGAAATCAAAGAGGATCATTTCACACTATGAAACTGTTATAGTTAAGTTAAGGGAAGAATTGAGTCAGCAAAGACAGGTGTTACAAAAGTATCGTTATAAGACACGTAGCCAGGAAAACACCATTGTATCTTTAAGAAAAAGAGTGAAGGCTACAAAACAAGAAAAAACTGGTAATGATAAGTTTAAAGCTAAAATTGAAGACAAAGGTGTGCAGTGTAATACTATGAGGTCTTTAATTAAAGATCTTAAAGATGAGATTATAGCTTTACAGTTAGAAATTGATAATACAGACGAAAATAACAATTGCAATATTGAAGTATCAGATAAAGTATTTAACACAAAAACTTCAGGACGAGGTACAGCTTATAACCATAAAATAAGACAAGTATATTATACCTTACGTAGTATTGGTATAAGTGTATCAAAAATTTATTTTGTGATAAGATCAGTTTTATCTTTGGTTGACATTGACATTGACTTTTTGCCCAGTAAATCAACTGCTGCAAACATAACAAGTGAGCTAGGTTTGGTTGCAAGACAGCAGTTAACAGAGGAAATGAATAACATAACAGACTGTACTATGCTTCGTGATGCTACCACCAAAAAAGGCCATCACTTTTACACGACACAAATAAAAACATCAGATAAAATGTTAACATTAGGAGTAAAGGAAGTTAGTGATGGAAAAGCACAAACGTATGTTTCTTGTGTGAATGAAGTAGTCTCTGATATAAACATACAAAATTCAAGCACACATGATCATGACTACTGTAGAGAGAATTTTATGAACAAAATAAAAAACTTTATGACAGATAGGAGCGCCACAGAGAACAAAGTAAATAAAATTATTTGTGCAGATAATGACATTACAGTGAACTCATTTAAGTGTTCAGTCCACCCTTTACTACAATTTGGCACAGTATCACAAAAGAAAGTGAGTGAAATAGAGAAAAACTATAAAATTAATCAAGATTTAAATCTTGGAGATTCTAGAACTGAAAATTTGTTACGTTTTGTTTCAAAACTATTTTATAAAGATGGATCAGGAGACCCACTGTATGCTGCCACTTATTTGAGGGAACAAGGTATAAATAATGTTCCAATTATGAACTATAGAGGAAACCGTTTTAACACAATTTTTCATAATGCTGCTGGAACTTTTTACATTGCCAAGCACCTGATTAATTATTTTACAAACTCGAAATCCACTTTAAACTACACACAGAACTTCATTTGCACTTAAAAACGATTATGTAATTTCCATCTGTCGAGCACTGGGTATAATAAGTAAAACGGTCACAGAACCATATTGGAGATGTGCTGGTGATAGTGATAGAAATGCATTAAACATGGGGTCTATTTATGAAGAGCTCATCGATTTGTTAACAAATGGTGATAATAGTCCAAATTTATTGATAACAAACAGATTACAACTAGTTATCGGTCCACAACTAGAACCTGATAAAGTTAGTCAGTCATTGTTTGAGAAATATTCTTTAGACGACATGACACAATCAGTTCTTCAACAGTTATAAAGGACAAATCTAAACAGCTTTTCAAAGACTTTCTTGAAAATGGTAAATTTTTTAATCCTTCAGAAATTTTGGCTAAAAAATCAGAATCATGTCCACCAAATAACATATCTGTAGAAAGAGTATTTGGAGAACTAGATACTAAAATAAAACAGGCACCAAACTGCAATATCAGTAATATTGAATCTTGTCTTATGTATAAAAATAATAACACAGGACAGTGGTTAAAGGAAAAGTCAGGCATGGAACAACAACACATTATTAATGATGCAGTAGCAAAATCCGAACAGTTTAATGTTAATGTAAAGGAAAATAAGAAATATCTGTATGACCAACGTGTTATCAACATAAAAGAAAGGGAACGACTCAAAAAAGAACATGATGAGAAGAAAAAGAAAATAAAGGAAAAAATACAAAAGGATTTGGACTATATTGGAATTTGGAACAATATTGAGACAATTGAAAATAATTTGGCAAAAATGAAAACAAAGAAGGAAAAAACAACAGCAATGAAACAGCAGATTAACATGTGTAAGGAAATTGTACAGGTGCCTTCACAATATAAATATATATTTCAATTTAGTAAAAAGGGGAAGCAATTTGACATTCAACAGCTGCAAGAAAATTTATTAAAATTAATTGAAAAGTCAAATGTTGATAATAACCAGTTGGATCATACAGATCAACTAATAAAATATATAAAAGATAATCCTAGGAATGTAATTGGAAGGCAGCTTGAACATGAGTGGAGTGACAAGAAATGGAAGGGGCGTGTAATTGCATTACAAGACAATGAGTTTAAGGTGAACATAAGACATTTGACAGTTCATATCACACATTGTTCAGGCACATTACTCCAGAACTTATTCTGTCAACACAAGCATTTATCATACAATTATTTAACTGTCTGATGCCAACATTCTAAAAAATTTCCCTAGTTTCTAAAACCATGGTAGAATGTCCCATGCATTATTTCATTTTACTGGGATGTTACACAATTGTTTTCCTCACTTTTAACA